>CALSBV010011748.1:9670332-9730667 GCA_943590825.1 Bovichtus diacanthus
ATGAAAGTCCCTTTCATCTCATATTAAATGAGATGAACATCTATTATTTCTTATACTTTTGCTGCTCTCAGTTTCAGAGCATTATTGCGAGTTTGGAATTGTTGCTGTAGCCACCCGGCCAGCCAGCCAATATGACTTTCTGTGAGGTACATTTTCCTGGCCATCACGTAGCCTAAACATGACTATATTTCACTGCTATAGGGGTTCATTGTACTGCTGTTTCTTCTGTTGTCACAGGCTCAGTCAGACACGCCAATGGTGCAGAAAGGTTCTAGGCTGATGAACAAGCACACAGGCCTTCTAATTACAGCAGCGCTCTCTCTATTCAAGCCTGTGTGACACTCTGAGACACAATTAGACTTGACTAGCAAAGAGCCCTCTTGTGCCTGCCTTTTACCTGCTCCCAGTCCTGTCTTCTAATTCAATTTACGAGCAGCAAATATGATTACCATGTGGATTCTAGACAAAAAACTGATCCTGCTCCTCCTTTGTTGTCTTCTTGTAATTGAGTCACAGATGAGTGACTATCTTCCCCCCACATGTACCCTAATAAAGATAGGCTTCACATGAGATACGTTGGTACTGTCAGCCCATCACAACACAGCCACACGTCTGTGAAGGCAAAGGCATGTTGAGGAAATGTTTCATGTGCTCTTTTGGCTTTCTACAATTGGTGGAAGATTTTTGCTGATTTACTGCATGTGCATGCTACATAGAAATACGAACCATAAAAACACACAGTGTACAAACTGCCTCTATATATCAGACCCCTACAAATACCCCTAAAATCCTCAAAGCTGAAATCTGATGTCATTAAAATCACCATCATCATATGGAGACCATTTAATTAGTTTTTTTTATGACTGCTGGCCAGGGGTGTAAGCGATGAACCACATACCACATTGTTAATGTAACAACGTGTGTTTTGTGTACCTTTTTGAATATTTAGTAGATGTTAATCCTAATTTTACTTAAGTATTTGTATTATCTCAAATATTGCATTTCGCTACATTTCAAGTTGCATCAGTTACAGAGTAAAAACAAAACTGTGTGATAAACTATATGAAAAAAAAACTAAAGAAAAGAGCCAAATCAAAAGAATTATGCTTTGCTGCACTTTTGTATAGGTAAAAAAAATTTACGTTAATCACTGGTTTGTGTGTTTGAGGCCTTTGCGCTGTTTTTGACAATCCCTGTCACAATTGTGACTACAAAGCCTCTTTCAGTTCAGTTCTAAATATTTTAACATTGGAAATGAATTAACAGATACTTTATCTGCCGTTACTCAATAATGCCGTTCAGACAGGTGAGTTGCATTGACTGTATATATTGACATTGGGATTCTCTCCAGAGGAGAGAGTTAATGTTGCTATGCGACATAGCATTGTGTGTGCCTGTTGTGAAAAAACTGTGCAGTTGTCTTCTTGCTGTGATATGTGTGTTTGTCGGCTGCAACCACTGTGGAGTTTATGTTGGACTCGTCTGTGTTGCCTGCCTTGGTCATATTCAGTTCTACTGTTGATTCTGTAAGAACTGGCAGGTTATTTAATTTATGTGGCTTATTGCACCCTCCGCGGTGTCCTGTTTATTTCTAATATGGCTACACTGAGGAAAGCGGATGTATAATTGATTTTGTACACTGGCCGAACAGAGATGGAATATATTGTTGGCTTTTACATCAGGGATCTGTGGTGTGATGTGTAAGCTATAATTAGTTAATGCACTTTATTTTGTAGCCTAAATGTGTTCTTTACTAATAGGTGAATAGGTCACATAACATCATATCATCTTTCTGTCTTTACCTTTTAAAAAACCTAAACAGGTATTAATGAGAGGAACACAAATGGAAGTTGGACGATTTACATGACATTTGCATTGTCATTATTTGTTCTTCTTTTAATACTTTGCAGCAAATAGTTAAACTTAATATCGTAGCAATGATAAAGTATTGTAATATTCACATTATTAACATTCACACTGACAAAAAAAAGAAAATTAGTGTCTACTATTTGACATTAAAAGTCAACATCATGGCAGAATACTGTGGTTTCTTACACAAAAGATCTGAGACCCTTTTCTAATTATGGTCAATTATGTAGAGTTAATAGGTCATTATGCACAGCCTCCAGGAAATGGAGGATTTGAACGTTATCAGTGTTTTAGGGTAATTAGTCTGCTTTTGAGGACTCATATTTCAGCCTCTCCCTCTCATTCCATTCATGTCCCAGTCTATGAGTTGGACAGGTTCAAAGGTCACGTCCATCCACCTGAAATTTCCTTCTTGATCAGAATTATTTTGGTTTTGTTCCAGCACTGCACTTCATAATTTTGCATGTAGTAAATCTTCAGAAATACCAGTGAAATGCATATGGAATTTTAAGTTAAGACACCCTATTCCCTCCACGTTCAGCACAAGCCAGATCCAAAGCTTTGACACGGAGCCAAGGTCACCACTAAAACACAACAGGGACCCATGGATTTGCTGGTATGTCAAGCAAGATTTAGAAGATTGCAAGAGGCAATTACTGAAGGGTCGTGGAGCTCCTTTTGCACAATAAGCCGACACAACCTGATCAGGATTATGATGCCCTAATTTCCATAAATCTGCCATCACCACGGCAGGAGGCACGAATGACTGATTGTAATCGCAATGAATTTGCAACGATTAACAAACCTGCCAGGTCAAAGTGCCAATCATAATGCAGTAACACTGTGGCTTCTCATTACTCCAACTCCCAGTTTGCATCAGTTGAGATGCAGATGACAATTCCAAAAAAAAGTTTTTTTCCTTTTTTCTTTTACCCCATGATCTCTCTCCAAGGACTGTTGTGGTTCCAAAGAAGAACACAGCGGCCCTTCCCCAAATGTTTATCGTCTTTCAACGGGGCTTGATAAAAACCTGATCAATCATAATCAGGAGGCCTGTCTTTGTGACACTGACACGTAGTATTAACCTTGCATTGAGGTGATGCTTGTTACAGTGATATATATGCAGCAGGACAGGTTAGGCATGTTATAAAATAAAGAGTGGATCCTGGATTGGCATTTGATACTCGCAAAGAAAGATGCCTTTAAGACATATTTATGCTCACATAAACACCCTTTTGCAAATACTAGTTGCCCACAGCAATCCATTATACAATGAAGTCAGTTTTTTTCCCGCTGTTGTCCTATATGAAAAGGTTAGTTGAAAAGATGAATGTGGCACAGTTATAATGCATTGGACAAACACTGATCCAGGAGGGTTAATGTTTGCCATCCATTTCATTGCCAAACCAAGTGTTCATATCCATTTATTTGTCAACAGGGGAGCAATGTGTGGATATTTTGTGGAGGGGGTGTGGGTATAAATTATTACATGTATCACCAGGAGATGGCCACGCCAATGGAATATTTAATTGCACTGTTTCTACTGTGAACAATTTCTTTCCCTTGGTGCCCAAACCATGAGGATCCAGTTTTAAATCCATCCTGATTGGTTTAATGCTTTCAGCTCAACCCAGATTAGTGACAAATTGGTGGTTTGTGCTGGGCTTTGTTTGGAAACACAAGTCAGCTGTTTCTTGGTGCTGAAACTTTCTGGGTTTACTAGATGGCAATGTTGATTATCAACCGTGGTGTCTGTTCCTGTGCACCTGTCTAAAGGGATATTCCCCATGAGGCGAGTCTCTGTGATTCCTGCCCAGCAGAGATAATGGGATTGTAGACTGCCGTGCATCAAAAGAAAATGCTTGGTCTGCATTGTATTGGTAGGTCAGTCATTTGTTGTAATATTTGCTTCTCTCTCTACCTCTTCCTCATTTTAATAGTTGTATGCTGATGTGGGAGTAGGTCTTCAGTGGGACAATGATAATGAATAAAGAAGTGGTTATTTTATAATGGTTATCACATGCTTTGCAGTCAGAAAAAAAGAGCAATTTTTCTGCCACTGTCTGTTCAATAATACATCTTGAATGATGACAGAGGAAAAAAAACAAGGTCAACACATATATACCGACAGGGCAGTGCTTTGCCCCCACAATTGAAAATAATATGTCACACATATCTGTTCATCAAACAAGTAGTGGGTTGTTATTGCACGGCGTTAGCATTTTTCACTCAGCCAGCAGCATAGAAGATGGAGTTGTGACACAGAATAAGAGTTATGGATGTAGATCAGACTAATAAATAGTGTCCAGCAGCAGAAAGGAGACGGGTGCATTAGTTTAATTCACTTACAGTACATAATGCAAGAGAGGCTGTCAGTGCCAAAAGCTGGAGTCAGTCTGAGATAGTGGCTCCACAATAGAGCCGTATATTGCAGGACCAAAGGTGTTGGATTGTAAATGCCTTGTTCTGCATTTGGATGAAGCTCAAGTCGTGATCCAGAAAAATTAATATTGCACATGAAATAAATCTTTCAGATTTTATTTTCTATTAAGATGTACTAATTCACTCACAAATCACAGCACATTAAATCATCATTTTAAAGGTCATTCTTCAATATTTCCTTCTCCAACCTTAACACATCGTGAGTCATTTGTCTTCACAAAGATAAACAAAGTTCTTTGTGTCAGCCACAAAAGGATTGGGCCACATTTGAAGATCAGCTCTACTCTGTAAGTAACAAAAAAAGCTGAACAGAAAGATGTCCTGCATTGTGATTAATGAGGATTTCTCAGAGAAAATAGAATTATAAATATATATATATATATATATATATATACATTTATATTATGAAGGTTGTAGTCTGGTGAGTGTGAAAAACAATTCAGGCTGATGTCACATATAGTCACCGGTGCATTATGAAAGGCACTGCCATACTGTAGGACAGACGCCTACGGCAAGACATCTTAGAGAACACATTTGAGCAAACAAAACATGTACACACTTATTGTCCACTGCCTTCAGGGCTCAATTTACCACATCACTGTGTTATAAAAGGCATGTGGTTGCCTTGGGCCTTTTTCAAACTGATAAACAAGTAAGAGAGCAGCAGAATCAACATTCACATCCACAGTCTACGTCACAGTCCCTCTTGACAACCTACATGATATACTTAAAAAAAAAAAAAAGAAGGAAAATAAAATACTTTAAAGGCTACATATTAAACTTGAGATGTATGATTAGAAAATGATAATGATAAATACAGGAAAGTTTTTTAGAAATTTTTACTTTCACCGTGATATGCTGATCACTCTGGTTGTTAAACACAATGTTGTGTTTCTTAAATGTATTTCATAGGATGGAAAGATTGTGCCTGTTGAATTGATTTATGTTTAACCTTGTCCTAATACTTCAAACGTGGACAGATGGAAACCTGACCGTGGACACACATGCGCTTCCTTACTGTACATACTATCATCTGCAGACGCAATC
The DNA here is from genome assembly GCA_943590825.1 of Bovichtus diacanthus. Lineage (NCBI taxonomy): Eukaryota > Metazoa > Chordata > Actinopteri > Perciformes > Bovichtidae > Bovichtus > Bovichtus diacanthus. The sequence continues at coordinate 9,675,691 of CALSBV010011748.1, forward strand.
CACGTGTGCATTCTAGAGAGCAAGATGACAACCTTTGTTTGTTGCGTTTGGCTGAAAAAGTCAAATAAAAAAAAGAAGTTGTTGTGTGTGTGTGCAACCACTCAAGGAGAGTTTGAACAAGGATGTGGAAAACAGTACATCCAGAACTCAAAATAGTCATCCACTTTTGCTTTTCTAGTTCATGTGCGTCATCCCGACCCACTCATACATAGGGTTGTAGTCTCGCATAGCCAGAACTAAGGTCGGGCTCCACATATTATCGTTCTGCTATATGGGAAAAAATCCTCTGGCTTGTTTGTATTTCTTTAAACAAATCATAATTGTCTTGGGTGACACTAAGCACAGGATGCAGCGACGGTGCCCTTACAAAATAGATAGTGGAAATAGCAGTGGAGGAGAATACCGCATGAGAAATGTGGCCAATGTCATGGCTTATATCCACAGTCTACATCCGGTGAGTCAGACAGTATACCCTCGCGGCCACGTAGATTCATGCTCACAAAATGTCAAAAATTTGGGCTCCATGCATTATACAAATTAGCTTCAAGAGTATAATAATTATATGTAGTTATAAAGTATGCATGTCACTCTTGATGTAGAGAACAGTAGTTTCTTGTATATAAATTGCTAAAATTATAAAAGTAGCACATACCTATATGACTACTATGTCAGATTATTTAAAAAATGTAAACAGCAGCATGAAATGACAGCAGAATATTCCTCATTAAACATGTCTCTTCAACACTTGTGTTGACGAAGCCTAACATTCAATCAACAAAACAGATTGTTGATTGAATGACTATTGGCACCATTTTCTGAGTGAAGTGGTGCATTTGCTTTTACAACCTTGGTAGTTCAAGGAGAAAGTGCTCGTACAATTCCAGAAATTGTAACAGTGGTATGATTTATTTGTCCATAAAAGACATGCCCGGATAAGCAAGATTACATCCCGGAAATGAGTATGCTGGCAATCACTGTCATTTTTGGCCAAATGGGTTGGTTTTCATGTGGTAAACAAAGCATGCAATTGCATACCATGTATTTATCAGCTTGTTTCAAATTTCAAGATGTCACATTCGTTGACATCAGCCAATGTGGAACAAATACTTGTGCCTAATACATCATGAAGGGAATGGTCGTAAAGTAAATCACTTTGGGAGTGCGCAAGTGGTTATCTAAGACTGTTCAGTTGGGTGCTCGTATTGTTCATAACAGCATACAATACGTTCAGGGTTTTTTTTAGGGCTGTGTATAATGTTTTATATAAACAGCAGCTGCAACTCATTTCGACATTTAGCTAGATCCAAATAGTGTGGTTGGTTGAATCAATACAGATGTAACTACAAACAAAATATTCTATAATTGTTATTTCTAACTTGACTGGTCAGCACAAAACTTGAATTCAGTTTCACCCTCATGTAGGGGCTCCTTAAGGTTGTTATTTCTACTGATGTTTGGGTGAGTTTTCCAGCCATTAGTCCTTCCACAAGGTTTCTACTGCCTTATCAGCAGGCTTCCCCTCCCAATTACTGCCACTGCAGTGGCCCAAATGATGTACTCTGATTCAGCAATTAAGACTCTGCACCAGTGCTCTGGACAGTGACCCACTAGGTACTCCGGCTGCCTCCCCACTGCCTGCTTAGGCTTCAGGGTCGGTGTGAAGGGGACTCCGGATTTATTTCAAGCTGGACCATATCAATAGCAAATGTCTTTCAGGGCCAGGGACACTCACCACGAAGCATTACCCCTTCAAAAAAGGAGCCATGTGTTGCAGGTGATGGATGTGATACGGTTTCCTTCGGAGAAAAGGAAAAAAAAAAGTTGTATATCACAGTGTTATTATCTGCCTTTCTTTTTTTTTTAAGTTCCAGTTGAATTTGCATACTGCTAAGTAATGGGCTGAAATGTGACATTCTTGGCAAAGCGGAGATGATTGTTACGGAAGAAAAGACATCTTGAAATATTTCATCATGTGCAATGAGAAAGTAAAGTAAAGATGGAGGGCGGGGGTATTTTCACTAATGCCTTTGTGCAGTCATTATATTACGAATTGATTGACCCCAAAAAGTCACTCTCTGTCAATTATTCAGTCCCACATGTGAATCCATCATAATTTGAAAAGTTGATAGCCATTGTCTTTGTGTAGCTATATAAAGGTGGATATAGAAGGCATGTTTATCCAGCCTCTTCACACTCTGCTGAATTGGCAATGATTCAGAACGGTCGCCTTTGTTCTGCTTATTGTACATAAGAGGTATTCAAAAATGCAAATTGTTTCTTATTACATTGGTCTCAATACAGTTTTTCTTTATATTTTTGAAAAAATCTGAGCACATTACTGTATATGAGTGGATCTGCTCTGGGGGTGTTATCAATATTTTATTCAAGAGCTCCATTTTGTAGCCTGTTCTCAGGCAGACCGCATGTAATACTTATAAATGTATTAAAGAGCATCAATGTCCTTTACCCTAAGGAAGGTTAGGAGGATTTTTTTTTTTTGTCCCCCAGTTACCTAATATCTAACATAGTGTATTGTTCCATGCTATGAAAAAAGTCAGGTTTAATTTTGTGACAGTAATGCTGCTGTATGACTTAATGATACTTATTGGGACATATGAAAGAGCAGACAGAAAATTGTATTATCCTGCAAATATGCCTACTGTTAAGAACTCAGTTTGTATCATTCCACCATTTTATAGTTGCAAAAGCAGTCTTGGTATATCACTTATTTTCTCAAATTTAAAACCACTGCTCACCAGACCAGATCTCAGGACTGTTTACCCCTAAGGTAAATACTGAACTTGGAAAGACTTCCTTTCACTACTTTGCACCCTACAAATTGAGTGAATTAGGATTTAAACTTGAATGTCTCATCCCACTGGCCGATTTTAAACATTTAACTTTGAATCTTTTAAATGATGTTTGTGATTGTCTCTATAATGTATGCGCGTTTGCTATGTCTGGCATGATCTCAGTTTGATTAACTGATTAAAGATTGTTTATATGTGCCACACACAGGGTTTTTTTTCCTACTATGGTTTTTATATTTCTTGTGACTCACTCACATATAAGCTGCAGGCATAATCCTGAAAGTAAGATATTTTACTTATCAAGTGAAAATACTTGAGTATCATCTAATGAAATAAATGATAAAGCTATGTCCCAGGTAATTGGTTCTTTAGCTTGGAAGAGCTTTATTGTTGAGCATTACATAAAATGTTACATGAGCCCTTAAAGGCAAACTAAATTACAAAACTGATCATATGGCATCCAAGGTATCTAACCAACAAATGTAACACATATCCCTCTGTCCCCGGATTATAGAGACGTCCTAATGAACATCTGCCTCTGATGAGCACCTCATCAAAGGATGCTTATATTGCTCGTGATAAATCCATAAATCCTTTGAAACATGCGTCATTACCTCCAGCAATGAAGAAGGAAGGCAGTTATGCAGTTATGTTTTCTCTCTTGCTAGTATGTGTCCTTGCCAAGATGATCTGAAAAAAATAATTGATTTGGCTGCAGCTTTAAAAAAAGAAACCACACTTAACCACCTAACCATCTGTTGATTAAAGTTTAGTTGAGATCCATTTCTAATATTGGACAATTGTAGTATGCTGTGGGAATGTACTATGTATTATGGATACCGCACCTTTTCATCACTAAAGATTTGTTCTACCTCTAGTGTAATTTGGAAGTCTGTTATCCCTCACTGCCCTGAAAATAATTGTTTAAGAAGTGCTTTTCTCCTTATGAAAGTAACACTAGCGATTGTCCGACCAATGAGAGTTTGGGAACGCCAGCTTTACTCTCTTTAAGAGGACGTAGTGGGCTCAGTTTTAAAGTTATAGGGAACATACTAACATACTAATATCATATGAAGCTAAAACAACTATGGCTTTCCTACGAATATTGATAATTGTGGGGTTTATGAGCAGTTTCCAGAACATACACTCTCCTGCAACGGAGCAAAGTGTTTCAGCAACGTGGACAGCTCCAGGCAGTCACTGAAGTAACAGTAAAACATGCTTTGGAAATTGCCTTCAGAAACCCCCTTATTGTCAATATATCAAGGAAAGTCATACATCTGAAAGCCCTCATTCTTTAATTTGTGGTTGTAAAGTTTCATGAGACTGCTCACAACAGGTCATTTTATACAGTGAGGTCAAGTTTCAAAAAATGGTCTCACTACAATAAAATGGTTACTATGTGGAATAGCACTATCACACATGAATACAATCAGGCTCATTGGATCCACAAGAGTTTAAGGAAATGTAAGGAATTACAAGACTGTTTAGGGAGCCCAGCATACAAAAATATTCAAATACGCTATTTTTGGAATAGGCGAAAATAACACATTTATACTGCATGCAAGAGGTGGCATGATTTGTGCCCTAAATATTCAGTAAGTGAGGACCCAAACGCAGACAGATTGAGAGTGTGAATGGATATGAAGAAGTTTATTGTCATGGTTTCCAGAGAATGAGGATGGATGAGGGGGGATGTGCGGCAGGTGAAGGCAGAAGAGAAAATGGAAGCTGGTGGCTGGTGAAGCGTGGCGGGGCTGGAATGAGGGATGGATGTGAGAGTGGCAAATGAAGCCACCTAGAAAGCTAGCGCCCGGTAGGCTGGGTTGCTGAATGACGGACAATGAGATGAACAGGCAGGTAGCCAATGATCCTGTGGCACGGGGAGACAAGGTTAAAGATGAGCCCAAAAAATGACCACGAGAGTTAACTAGATGACACAATTCAAGAGGGCAGAGACGTGAGCTAACCACGATGGTTAAAACAATTATCTGGCGATGAGTGGGTGAGAGCCAGGGTTGAAAAACTGAGAGTGTTCCAAATTGCATACTTTTTAAAAATGTTTTACTTTCTGTATGTAGTGCAGCTGCCCTTATAAAGTATGCACTTTTGCATGCAGAATAAATGCAATGGGGACATAATACTTTGTCAAAACATTGCACCTTGAACTTTGAACCTCTCGCTCATATATCCTCTGCGCAAAGGACTTTGGGTCAGAATTGCCAGAAAAGCATGCTGGCTTGCATACTGCAAAATATGACTGGATGCAGTAGGACATCCTGGTCATTTTGGCATGCTGCTTTTGACATACTATGTATTGGGACATACTAAATCTTTTTCTGGCATACTAATTTTAGGGATTGGGGTTAAAGTAGTTCAGGCTAAAGTTTAATGCTAACCGATTGCAATGTTTAACTGCTTAGAATAATAAAAGACTGTTGTAATTGGTAGTTATGTTTGGACATGTGGTTAATATGTGTCCGTTGTTCCTTCTTTGTTCGTTGTTTATCTTGTACGTACGAGATACAATTAGCCAACATTGCCCCCACAAAAGGTTGGCAATTAAAACAAAGGTGAGCTATTTTTTCATTATTCTATGAAGATTATACAACATCCTTCATATGATGTTAACATAAAACCCTATGTTGCTTTGTGTGAGTTGGCTGACTTTTCCATATTAATTTTATTCAAGAAATCTCTTAGTAATTCACTTTGCTCTGCTCGCTGCATAACAATTTTAAGTTGGAGCAACCGAAAATATCCATCTGTTAGAGTGGATCTGATGTTTGCCGTTCTCATAACAAGTAATATAAATATGCAAATTGTTTATTGTATTCTGGAGCTCTCGAAAAGCTTTTCTATTCAGACTTCTTGTGGCTTGGAGAAAATTCCATACATTGTCCATTCTTCATACATTGTTGTATACAGATTTTGTATGCAATATTAAACTGGCAAAATCTTAAATTTAGTGTTAAAAACATTGTCGTTTTTCTTCTCGAATTCCAATATTTTGCTGAAGTACAGAATGTGTGTTTCATAAGTGTTTTGTGGAAAATTGCCTATTTTTACAGCCATTTCTGTACATAAAGCTACTTTATGTACTGCAGTTAATGCTTATGTTAAACCTGAATGGAAGGCAACATCATTAAGCCTGGTTGATAACTTAATACAGAATAAAGTCTGGCATCAATCATTTATTCATGCTCCTATTCTGGGCACACGCATCACATGAGATGAGAAAAATACTCCGTATGTACTGAGAGGACAGTGACAAGCAGGATAAGTGTGCTTCAAATAGAGTGTGGTCTCATAGGAATGGAGCCTGGGGCCATGGCATCCATCTGACCATAGATGAATTACTCTGGCATCTACTCTTTAAAGCATGTACCTTGTAAACAGACCAATACTTCATCAAATATAGATCTACATGTGGATGGGAAATTGGAGTTGTACGGTGTACCTTGTTGGTCAAATTCATTTGTCAGTCTCCTGCTTGCTTTGCTTTTGCTAACTGGGAGGGACAGTTTGAAGCCGATCTGAGAGTGTTTGCTCCCAGCCAGGCCCACATAAAGAAATGTAGGTTCTGGACCATCAGGTTGCATTGATGCATGTAGGAGCCCCCTCTGACAGTTAGTCCCTTTGGCTGTGGAGCTCAGTTCCTTTGTGGTGCAGCAATGTGTGTGTGTGTGTGTGTGTGTGTGTGTGTGTGTGTGTGTGTGTGATGCTATTTATGGGACATTATACATTGAAAATGCAAGCCTTAACTGGAGCACAAAAACCATATACCCTCGACAATTGTGGCTCCAGTGAATTGAACTGTGTTTTATTCTTTGTCAAGATGAAACCTTGATCTTGTGTGACGCAACAATGAGAACTATCCTCCTGACTTATTGTATTTTAAACCTGGAATAAAGTGAATCGTACATCACACAAATTTTGTGTAACCAAATCCGCGCTGATGACCAATCGCAAACCTTTTTTGACAGTGCTGACCTTTGAAGGGACAGAGAGCCGGAGAGTCCAACATGAAGGAAACTTTAGTAGTTTATTACGGTTGCTGTGTTGCACCATTCACTTTTGTTTAACCTCCTCTATCAGAGTTGCAGCTGCTCCACAAAAGAACAATGATTTGCAGACAGGAGGCAATGGTAGCAACACTTTAGAATACACTGTTTGTACTTATTGCACCATTATCGCCCCAGCTTTAGTACTTTTTCTTTCTTCTTGTTGATGATTGTTCTTTTTGAATAAGGCTATACAGTCGTCAGGTTATACATAGAAAATGTTCTTATTTCCCAAATGAATTATGGTTTGTTATGTGAAAGGTATAAAGGTATTTTCATATTCTATTCATAGGTATAATAGGGGGAGGTGTTTATGGGTGAAGGCTCTCCCTGGAAAGTCCTTTTGTTGTTTGTTTTGTTTGTGCGTGGTTGGTGGCATAAGCATTCTCCAGCTCATTGGTTGTTTGTTGTAAATTGTTTTCTACTTCATTATCCTTCCTTTTCTTGTGGGATGACTAAGATATTATTTAACCTGCGTTCTCTCTTTCCCAGAGCAGCGCAGGTGAGCTTCCTTGGGAATGATTCAATTCGATAAAGGGTGCCGACTGTTGATGAAAGAATTGACCTCTGAATGTTCAAGCAGAAGAGAGCGATTTCTGTTTGTAACAAGAAGGATATTTGTCATTGCTGGTATATTCGAATTACTGGTAAGGAATAAAGCTGTCTGCTGATGTTTTATGCACCAACCGTCACCAAGGCCAAAGCCATTTATATAATATTTTATCCTATTTGTGGACTGTGGAAGCTGAGGGTTGCCAGTGTAATTTGATTTGTCCTGGCTGGGGTTAATGACTGCATTTAAGTCACTATTTAATACGATTGTGGAATGGTGAAAAAAGCATTTATAAAGAAGGTCTTGATGGTGTTGGAGCAATATAGTCATATATATTTGTAATGGTTGGTTGGTGGATTGTTTGGTATTATTTATTGTGACATTAAGAATGATTATATTACTCTGGGTGTGTGAAAAAGGGATCCTGTTGTTAACACTGTTCTGCCTTGAGTTATACAAACAGGATTGTAATAGAGTTGTGGGTTAAAGCGAAAAATGCTAACCGATTGCAATGTTTAACTGCTTAGAATAATAAAAGACTGTTGTAATTGGTAGTTATGTTTGGACATGTGGTTAATATGTGTCCGTTGTTCCTTCTTTATAGAGAAAAAGGAGAAGGGATTTCATTGGGGTGTCTTATACTTCTGCCTTGTACTGCCAAGATGAGTACATCTTTTTTTTTTGGTGGGGAGGACACACCCCCATTACAATGATGGAGGATAAGTAGAAACGAAATGAAAAGAGCTCATTTAAATGCCCATGATTTATGACAGCACCTTGCACAGCTACTACTAATTCATTCCTTCTTATCCAAGCTCTCGTACAACTGCGCTGGAGGTGCGTCTCGACTGAACCAACACCCCTAATCGTAAAATTACAAAAAATTGCCAGTCACACCCACATGAGCCAACACTATTACTGTCACTATTATGCCATTTAGCAATAACAAATATTAACTTCTTCCAGTCTCTTAATAAGGTTTGCACTATAATGGGATTCAGGGCCAGTCTGGTAACTCTATGAGTCCAGACTGGTTCAAATATTGTGTGGGATCACTTCGATTTAGAAAACACAGAATGTTGGCTGTCATAGTTGATGCTGCTACAGTACAACAATCCCATGCTGTCGCAGTGTTACCTAGCTGACAGATCAAACTGGGTTGCTTTACGAGGAAACAACTTTAATTAATTATTTGATGTTTGTGCTGTACTGTATGACATTAATGTTCACCTGTGGATACCTCACATTTTCCTGGTGTGTTCATTCTCCAACTTTCCAACTACAAGATGGCAGCTTTCCAGCTATGTTAATTGGATTATTTCTGCTTCACTGACATATCCAAAGTCATATTTAACTCCTCTGCCATGGTGATTGTCAACCTTGCCACCTCTCTCTTTTTTTCTTTCTCAAACAGATACAGCTTGTATATTCAACTCAATGTATTATTTCCTTTTTTTTTCTTAAAACTGCACTAACATATCACTGCGTACCGAACCACAGTCTTGTCACTGTAAAGACTGAAGGTATTTCTCTTTGAAATTAGTGTAAACTGCTTACCTTAGTTCCTTTCGGATAGTAAAGTGAGACACGCATGACATCCAGAAATGAATGTTTGAAATGAAAGGCCTATGTGTTAAACACACAGAGCATTAACACAGGTCTGAAAATGGCACATGCATTTGACTCCATCTCTGACTATTACTCTAAGTATAAATAGACAACCATTTACTGTATGGCTGAGATGGATCATGTTATGCATGTCAGATGTTTATCATGCATGCCTTTTTATGAAGAGAGTAATATAGGCAGTAGAAGAATGAATAGTATCATGCAGAGCTGTCCCCTTGACAATTTAAATAGAATCGCTATGCTTGTTTCTCCTGGTTTATCACCTTACTTTAGCCTTGGCTCTTTAAATCCATTCATGTGCTTGTGGATATTAATGAAGAACCACAAAGTGTAGTATAAGTACAAAAGCATAACTAATCAGTTAGTTAGGACTGTGCATTCTTCTGTTTTCTGATCCTTTAGGCCGGCACTGAAGATATGAGATTAAGGATTACATCGATACAATTCATATTTATTAAAGAAGGCCATTTTTTCCATTCCGAGTAAACTGACTCACACAGCTGAAGAAAAATTCTGTTTAACTTCCATGTATTTTGAATTTCTCACTGGCAGAGAAACCTCCCTTATTAAACACACATTTATTTGGAGCAGAAACTTGACAGAATAAAACGCACACACTCACACAAAACAAACTGAAACTCTGCATTTGTGAGCACTGTCAAAGTGTCAAATGACTGCATTGCATTAATGCAAGTGTCAAACAAGGGCTCATTCAAAAGTGAAAACATCTTGCACTAAGAAAGGAAACCCTCATTAACAATGGTTCCGGTTCCAGAAAACAGCATTAAGACATTCCTTATTCAAACTCTGCTCTTTGCTTAAATGTCAACATCACACACTTTCGTATGAAACGAAGCTTATTCAGTGAAACAGACACAAGCAGAATGGTATCATTCCTGCCTTCCTTGTGCTCGGCTTTCATACAACCTTTAACAGCCGAGAGTGCAACAATAGCTGTAAGCCGCTTTCCATGGTGTCTGACTCAGTCAGACTGTGTGGGACAGACGAACACTTATAAGGACATCAGTTTCTAAGGCTTAAGCTTCACACAGAGATTTCCTTTAGCCTCTTTTATCTCACCTTTCTTTGTCCCCTTGGAGACTTACCAGGTCTGAGCTGTTTGCCGTCATGGTTGTCTGTGCTGTGACATCTAAATCTTATAGCATTGTGTCACACATTCTGTACTGCGCACTTAGAACTACCATCTGTAAATGTCCCCATGTTAGTAGCACTGGCATGGTGAATCGAAGTGGTTTGACCCTAAAAACCTGATGAACATTTCACAATAGAGTAGTGAGTGTCTCCAAACAGTGAATGTTCCGTTTTTTTGCACATCGATGTAGCAAAAGTAAATAGAATTTTTAAGGTTCAATGTGTAATTTCCGAGCCACCTGCTCCAAATAAATAGGGGGCAGTATTTCACCTCTACACTGGGTCCATACAATCTCTAATGTTCATATTTTAGTTGTAGTAGTTTGGCATATTTATTGTATTCCAATTTATTCTTTATATTGTGCATTGCATTTACTCCTGTGTAATGCCTGTCAGTCAGTCAGTGGGCAAGAATACCAAAATACGACTAAACTGCTCAAACTCTGGTCAGAAAACACAGCTACCGTCTAAATAAAAAATTCAAATAAAAAATACCGTCTACCGTCTAAATCAACCAATCAAAAATGACAAATGATAACCTGTGACCGTGACACAAATAAGGAAAAAACAACACCTGTGTATGTATCAGAACATATTATGAAAGCTGCATGATGAGGTTTTTGACCACCAGAAAGAGTCCAAAATAAGCACAGCCCTAACACGTCATTTATACTCTGAAGTTGATGGTTACAGAGAAGTTCATGAGAGCTTCTGGGAAGCACCAAAACAAGAGGTCTGGGTCAGGACTCTGCCCATCCCCTACAGTAAATGTGTAAAACAACAATTGAGATTTAATCCCAAACAATGTAAACAGTAGCAACTAAGTAAATAAAAAAACAAGTAACAGTATTGAAATAACAATGTCATTTTACAAAAAATGGGTTTTGATTATTATTATTAAAAAATTGTGAAAGAGTAACAAAGAAACATTTCCCAGGAAGGTTTGTAGAAAACATATTTTTACTCTAACATCTGTACATTTTTTGCCCTAACAATGATTCAGCGGAAGGTGATTTTCTCTTTGTCCTGTCAATATCATCTCCGCCCTGCAAGTTCTTCTAATCAACTATTGAAATTACATCAAAAATAAATCACAGTGTTACAAGACCCTATTGCATGCATTCCGGTGTACCTGTTCAGTTTTATTATTATTTTATGATATTATTCAAAACCGTTTGATTATATTTGATGACATGACATGTAACTAGTAATGTTCAGTTATTTGGAGACCCGGTATGTTTATGTGAACAGGCATCAGCTGAAAATTAATCAAGACCAAACTTCCTGTGCCACTTAAAAGCAGACACCTCTCAAGTATCCACTGTACAATCACTCAATAGGAAATGTATGGGGTTATAGTGGCCAGTCCTTATGTATTTGGTAAACTAACATTGTCGTGATACCCTAATTTACATAACTGAAGTCCCTACGCCTGCTTTACTGAAGAGGCTTGTTTAAGAGCTGACCGGTCAATGTAAAGCAAGTCTACCATCTAAAGTGCATACAGCAGACAGTAGACATGCAGGAAAAGTATGAATCAATCCACTCATGACAATTAAGCATCACGAAAAAGGACAAAGGCTGAATGAAACATTAGTGGTTTGGCTGTGCAAGAGCTTTACATGAGAGCTTAACATTAAATAAATATGTGTTAATATGGTCATTGTCATGTTTTGGATTATGTCTCATTTGCAAATGCATCTATTAGACCAATCTTCACCGACTCCCTTCTCTGCATTAGCTGCTGGGGTTTGGGCATGATCAGTCAATGGAGTATAGAGTTCCCACCTTCTCCTCAGGCGACAATTTGACATCGAGTGTTTGCCGTTAATTTTTATAGCAAACAGGGCATGGAGCAATTATAAATGAATTAGAATATCCAAATCTTGTTTTATACTTGCTATTTCTCAATTCTAGAGAAACGTCTGGGTAGAGCTTTGCTTTGTTTGTCACAGTTGCTGCCTTTTATTAGGAACGCATTTATGATATTTATTCTACAAGCTGTAATTGTCTAACCTGATGCGACACATGGTTTGTTTACACAGAGCCATCTGAGTTTTCATAAAATACTTGGCAGGTGATTGAATGAATCATCCATCAATCAAACTCTTACTGAAGCCAGTAGGGAGGAGAACTCAAACATATTTTCCATCGAGAAAAGCCTTCAGTGCCGTTCTTTGCCTTTCTTTCAATCTTCTCTCCAGTTCAGACAAGACTGATGCTACTGCAGCATCCACGATAATCTTGTTAGTAACCGCCATTGTTGTTTTGATCATAACAGTCACCTCTCCGTGTCGTCCCACACAAACATAAACCATGCCTATATTGCCGGTAGCGCCTCACACGCATGGAGGACTCTGATTGGTCAGGACACTGGACACATTACTTGAAGTCTGACCAGATGGATTTTCGTGTTATATGTGATGTGAAGAGATCACGCAAGAATCCAGCTGGCGTGCAAGGTAAGTAATTGTCCTCAGGGTCAAATGAATATATCTGAAGTAATATAGATGGCAAAACAGTATTTATGACTAGCTCTTGGTCTCTGTACCAACAAGTCGCTCTGTGTTGGAGATTTTGGAGGTTTCTTTGCCTGTTTCCCTGTCCATGTGTGTCGACATACTCTCCAGTGACACATTTCGTACAGATACAAGTCAGTAGAGTCATGGTCATACATTTTAGGGGACATAATTATAAGAAAAAAACAACCTCATTCTATTACTTATTTGTGCAAATGTTAAACATAAAAACCTAACAACCACAATGGGCTGTAAAGTAAACCTTAGGTTGATAATACAATGTTCAGCACTGATATTGTCAGAGAGATTTGTCTCATAGAGCAGCAGCCTTTAGTTGTCGTAATTGGATAACTCCTCTTTTTTTTTTGCCTGCAGTGACCAAAGGCTGCCACAAAACAATATTCAGAAAGCACACAAAGGAAGATTTTCCCTTCTTTCTAATTATTTCCCTCAGTGAACAAGCAAATAACTATGTCTTGCTCACACCCCGCAGAGCAGCAGCAAACACAGTTCTCCCTCCTTCTTGAGATGTATGTGCACTGAAATGGTTTACAAACTATCTGCTATCTTGAAATAAGTGATAGGCCAGAATAAACATAATATTAGTATCATTGTCATGTAATTTTTCACCGTGTTGCCTCTGTATTCTGCTCCACACACCTTCGCCTCTACCCTGTCATCATGCCTGATTAAAACTCTCACTGTGGCTGTCGGAGCCGTCATTCATGTCATTGCCAAGGACAATTCTGTGATTTCCCAACGGTGTCTGCAGCAGGGGACAATACTCTACTTAACAATTTCTCAGATGGATCAATTTATCTGTGCGAAAACCTGAAATGGTTCCACAAAGCTGAGAAACTGATTTGGTGCCGTAAAGAAGTGACACACCTGCCAGATAAGATATCATAATGGCATGAAATCATAATTTAACCCTTTCCAGAGTAAAATGGTAGGCCTGTCTGTACTCTGTACCAAAGCGTAAATAACTGACTGATTATATTGATGTCAATGACAGCCTGCAGGCTCATTGAAATGCTAAATAATTTTGAGATTATGTGAAAATGTATATGGATAGTTACTGTAACATTACATACATTTGACCATGTCTTAAAAATGTACTGGGGACATTCTGTTGGTGGTCATTTGAAACTGACCGTCAATCCTATTTACAGGATATAAAACCAGTACTTGCTGTGTTGAGTCAGAGTACCTTCCCAAATTAAAACATTTCTTAATTGACGACAAAACATCCTTTTTAGCTAGCAGTTGTAATTTTATGTACAGCAAAAATATCATACAAAAACATTATGAACAATGGAATTAATTTGTCATTCACCTGGCCATACACCAATGACAATACTTATTTCAATCTCTTTTCACACAATCACAGGCAATTATTCTCCCTATGGAGAGGAAGTGTAAACAAACGCTCACTGAATGGCATGGCGAGAAGATCCCAAAGCAAAGGTGTCGGATGATAGCTCATACAAAAGGTGTTGAACAATGTTTGACAATGTTCCAGCTCTTTAGTAGTTAATTATGCTCTCACCAAAAACAGATCGACTTCAAACATCCGTCGTGAAGAAATCAAATTTTTTGTTTTTTTGTATTAATTTGACATCAAACTTGTAGAGATTGCGCAGAAAATCGTCACCCAACTCTGCAGCTCCAAATCAAATTTAAATTAATTAAAGCACGGAATGGCTCTACATACCGTAGCACACAATCACTTGAGTTTACACAATCACTTCTGACATTTTTCCTCTGTGGTGTGTTCAGTTGAAACTCATCAGCACTCTCAAATCATTGTACACAAGTACATCATAAGTGGCTATAGCTCAGGCCACGAATGGATTATCTAACACAATAACACATCAAACCACACCTCACAGCCCAAGCTCATTGCCTGCTGTAATCGCTCACCACATAATAGAGGATGCATGCATTCACATCAAATGCAATCTGACAGATCCTCACCTTTCAGAGCATGTTGTAATTATTATTCAGTGTGCTTCTTTATTCATCCTCAATGACTTTTACTCTGTACCAAAAATTTCTCTAATCCTGACACAAAATCAAAATCCTGTCACACACAACAATGCAGGTAACAGGTGTGGACTACAGTTAATTTAACTGCAGTTGTGTCTCTAGGGTTTATGGTAATGTTGGGGTATAGCATATAGGCACTGATTAAAGCTAATTTAGGGGATTTTTCAGGTAGTTCTGTGCACAGTTTATGCTTAAAGCCAACATCAAAACTACAAAAAAAAGTCCAGAGTTAATGTTACTAAGACACACACACACACACACACACACTCGCACACACACACACACACATACGTAGGAATACATGACACAATGACACAAGGCTGAATGATTTGTCAGACTACCAACCAAAGCAAAAGAAAAACTATCAAAATAGCCTGCAGCCCTGAAAGATAGCCCTGAAATATACTTAGACATATAGCCTCAAAATTGTATCAGCCAAAAACTGTACAGCATCTAACCCAATGTCCAAGACCTAGTGTCTTTATTAGAAGATTATTGAACGTGGCCTGGATCCTCCATATAGGATCGGGATCTATGGGGCTAGATGAAGTCCATTTACCATATAATGAAATAGTCATGGTTTAATTCACATTCAAAAAACATCTAATGTTTAAAGCCCTCACTGAAGATTGTGCCTGATATTGATATTGTGCCAACCTCAAGTTTTCTTTGCCATTTTGCACACTCAGGAGTATTTGTTGTTCCATGGACCCTTACATGCATATATAGTAGAGGACATGCAAGTGACTTGACCGTGGGACATTAGTTGAATAAGTGTAGATAATCAAGCAATACGAAATGATACATTTACATAGATGCCTGCTTTAGGTCACCATACAGCCACGACAGAAATGTTGGCATTTCTACCTCCTGTGCGCTGTAGTTCATGAGCTCTCAATGCCCTTTCTTTTAAAATCCTGCTATTATTACGCATCAGTGTGAGGACAACATACAGTACATACAGTTGTCCTTGCTGTGTCTATTTGTCAGCAGAAGAAAAGGGCACATGTTACCTGGAGGAATGTGTGTGCTCTGGCTCCTCGAACCATTCAAAACATTGAACAGCTCAATGGTCCATGCAGTAATGCTTCCTAGAATTCAGAACATTTGAACAATTTCATGGGATCTGTTCTTCACCCTGGTAGATGTATTTGCAGGGCACCTTGTGATGGCTTACTTGTACAAGATAAACTGACAAGACTGTACTACCTAATTCATCCTTCAGATTTGACTCAGCAATTCGTACCCTATTTGATATTCTGCATGTTTATACAACCCTGTCTCTGATTAATCATGTTCTCATGCAACTAATCTGCATCAGCAATTTAGTGCTAATGCAGGAAGTGGTGTGATATTCAAGTGGAGCAAAGAGTGTGGGGGTCAAGGGGGTGGATGCGTTTACAAAGCTGCCTGAGACACCAGTTTCATATCCTGTCTCATAATGACGTCAACAATGACATTTTTGTTATTTACCATGATAATGATAATTCTTTTTATTCCCTACTGTAATTGTAATACAAAAAGTATTAGTTACCTAACTTGATGTATAGCTTAAGGATGAAGTTTAATGAACTATGAACATATGTGCTGTCAGCATTTAGGCAAACAATATATCCGTGGCTATGTTTTAATCCAAAAACAGCATGTTCATATTTCAAGAATTTGCCAAACTTTAACTGCACAACATTTTTCACGTCCTTCACTTTCTTTTATCAGAGGCATATTATGAGCTGTCACAGCCACGAAAGGATCTTTATTGCTAAACTACAATGTTTTGACATGTGGCAACACCAGATGAAATAAGTTTGATTTTCTTTTACTATTTATGTAATGCATCTTTTTCTTCTTTTTCACTTTGTTCCATTTTCATTTTGTCAAGAGACAATAGAGATAGTTTGCTTTGGTTTCAACACAATAATGTTTGATACTTGCTAAAAACTGAATACAAGCTCAAATGACTTAAACTTCTGCAGTGTGTGCTTGTCTCAGATTTGAATCCTGGACATCTCGCTTCTAAAGCAAGAACAACTTCCCTAACTTCCCTAAGGTATGGTTGCTTTAATAGTGAATTTTATTTTATTTGGCACATGGAATATGATTGATGCAATAAAGCATTTGAAATCAACTGACATATTTCTGAAGTATGGTATGGAATTAATTCAAAAGAACATAATTTCTCCCTGCACAGCTGGTTCACAAGTTCACATCAAAGCGCCGTTTGTTAACATTAATGATACATTTACTCTCTCTTTTTCCACAGTGTCCAAAAAAATTAATGATCAACAAATGATTCTGGTAAATGTGCTGGAGAGACAGGGAGCCATGTCATCCCCAATCGTTTTAAAAATGTTTTCCCCATTAATTAACTCTGTAAAGTTTTTGCATCTATCTCACCATTCCTTGAACATATAAAGGAGGGTATTATACAGAGAGCAAGAACATTTATCATGTTGGTAAATGTGCATGTTTTAAAGTTTATGTACTTTGTTTTGCATTGATGAACACAAAACATGTACAAAGTGTTTTCAAACAGGAAAGAATGCATATTTTAATCATTCATGTTAAGGTTTTAAGTTTGTAATATTTATTAATACAGGAAGTGTCTATAGTTGCAAATGGCCTGGGTTAAGCCACAGTTCATTTGTCTGTAGGTTGTGACATACAGTAATGGATTACCCTCTTGCTCAAATGCAACATGCAAGTTACAGTAGATGAACCATTCTGCCCTGTTGCTATTTTCTGATGAGTTCATAAAAAGTCTTTCTGGTTCAGTGAAGTATTTCAGATTATTATTTTTATTTCATCTTATTATGGGGAGGGGGATACAATATCCCTCATTACTTTGAGAAGCGTAGAGATCAAGTTTAATGTGCCTGCTGAACTGTGAGGTTCCCAAAAACTCCCCCATGACTGATAGGCCATGTCAAAGGCAAAGGGCAGGAGGATAAGTGGAGTTACCTTGTAGTATAATGGTAGCTGTAAAATGTAAAAGAGCTCTGTGATGCATTTACTGTTGCTCATAAAATAATACTCCTCAGAGTTGCCACAGTGATGGAGAGCCACCAGCTCTCCACAAGCACACGCTATCTTTATCCTGTCATCATGTGCGTCAAAGTGCAGTAAGATCTACACTCTGCTAGTAAAGTTCTTAGACTTTGAAAAACCACTGCTCAACCAGCAGCTTTTCTGCCAATCTTTCAACACACATTTTCTTGTGTTTGTATTATTTAATATATTCTCTGCGACAATATGTTGTAGTGGTAATGACAACGGACCAGGTTCAATTAATGGTTGTTTATCATAATTAGAGTCGGTAGTTTGAGCGTCTCTCTAACTATAATGAATGAGCTGTGCTAAGGGCAGGATGTTGGTCAGCAAATGAACATTCAGCTTCTCTGTCCATAATATCTGCCATTAATCTTAGTCAGCTCTTGACTCAGTCTGTAATGAAGGGGTCATTTTCAAGGTCACATTAATGCAGGCACGTCTCATCCTTATTCGTGGCTTTTCAAGAAGATGAACAACAACAGAAAAAAATACGCCAATTATGACACTAAATCACAGTCATTCAGAGCTGCTAACATACAACAACATAACAGTAGTGATAGGAAGGAGGGTGGGAGCAGAGTATTATAAGAAAAAAATGTATCAATTAAACAAAACAAGAAATACATTAGACTAACATATATCATTACTAACTTAGGGAGTTGAATTCAGCTTTCTTGCCTGACTAGTTTCTAACTAGGACCTTATGAAATCCCAGAGTCTACAATTATCAGCGTCTTTGAGGACTGATAAACCCTTTCCATTGTCAGGACCGAAATGTCCTTCAATTAGTTCTCAATGTTACAGCGCTTCAGCTTCCCTTTTTTCCACTTCAATTATGAAAGGCAAGCTTTTGTGATAATCCGTTGAACCATTTTAGTAGCCATGTTAACACAATTTGTGACCAGTGTACCTTCCACACCACAACAATGCCAACGTAAGTTCGATACTCTTTTGTACTTATTTTCACTTTTTTGTAAAACTTTGTGTGTATTGCAATTTGATTGCTTTGTATTACTAATACATCCCATTGAGGTGAGGAAATTAGTAAACCAATGGCTACGTTTTCTCATTATTTGCTGGATGTCACAAGTAACAATAGAGGCATTCAATAAGGCAGACGTGCACACATCTACCTTCCCAAGACAGTTCAGGTTAATAGGAGAACACATACAGCATAAATACAGCCATTCAGTATTGATACGGCACAACAATGATTCTTCACCCTATCTACCTCTAAAGTTATATTTGGTTACAAAAAGTCAATTACAGTTTTGGATTGCTGAGCATCTTTCTTGAAAGCTGTTTTCTAAGTTTCTAGATGTATGTTAGTAGACCTTTAGCAGACTGATTTACATCACTGTTCATTCTAAGAAATCATGTTAAGCCTTATAACAAATCCATGCTATTGGTCTGTTGCTCCACGACCATGCTAAAATATCTCAACATCTTTTGGATGGATTACAATGAAATTTGGTACAGACATGTATGGTCCCCAGAAGAAGAAGCCTATTGTCTTTGGTGATCCCCTGACGTTTCTTCTAATGAGTCAAAGTTTTGATTTATTCAACACTAACATAATATTACAAAACCATGATGACAACATTTTCATCATCAGTGTCAGCTGTACTTTGTGTTTAGTGCTAATTAGCAAATATTAGCTTGCTAACTCGCAAAACTAAGACGGTGAACATGGTAAGCATTATACCTGCTAAACAACAGCATGTCAACCTTGTCATTGTGAGTATGTTAGCATACTGACATTGAATAGCCCCACAGAGATGTGTGGCTGTAGTTAGTCTTATTTACATTTACAAAAAACATAGGTAGAATACGTTTTGGCTGATTTGTGCAGAACAGGTCTTGCTTTGCTCTTGTCCTTGTCCTTGTCTTAAATTGCTTTTTCATTCATTGTTCTTGGTCTCAAAAAGCACTTGAAATTGTTGACTGCAATTCTGTACATCGAGATACAATTGTCAATCAATAACTACTTTGCTCAAGGGTAGAAACCTGTCAGTTCCATCAGGCATGTGACAAAACATTAGGGTTTGGGTCTCTCTTCGGTATTACTGGATAGTCAGTTTGAATTAGAAATGATTCCCAATTTAAAAAGCACATGTATTGTGGTTGTACGATAAATACGATAATGTTTATGGAAAGAAAATACACGTCATGTCTTGCACGGGGAAGAAAACTGTTAACATCCACAGCATTGTCTGGTTTTGGTTTTGGTTGAAAACATTGATACAATTGTCACACAAATTTGAGGAGAGTGTTCTGCTTCCAAACAGCGGGAAGATGATAAGTATCTCGGTGGTTGAGTATAAGGCCACTTGACTGTCTCACTGACATCAACGGACTCGATAGCTTTTTTTGTAGGTGACTATAAGAAAAAACATCAGCCAAATCTTTACACATTGAAGGCTTCTTTTTCCATAAAGAAATGGGATTGATGACATTTATTTGTATGTTTTACAATATACAGTAGAGACACGAACATGAGCAAAGTGCTTCTCTGGTGGGCTTCAATTATTAAGGTGATAAAATAATAATGCAGCTGATGCTGGAAAATGTGTCTTTCTAGTTGTTTTCCAGCACCATTGTTCAGTACAATTTTCGTTTTTAGGCAGTTTACATTAGCTCTACATGCAATGCTTTAAATAATATATAGATTTTTCATAATGATTAAATCAACTATAACGTATATTTGGGAAGGGTGAAAAGGCTATACCAGCTCCCTCCCATTTTGAGCCTTTATTTTCCTTCATCAAAGTAACCTGTACTGATGTCAAAAACATGGGTAGATCAGCATGTGATGCTGTTAAATGACTAGGTTAGTGCACTTAACAGAGTAAAAAGTTAAATTTAATACTTTTTTAATTTTTTAAATAATTTTTTTAAATAATGGAACAATCAAATTAGGTGGCCAGGCTGCAGTGCATCACAAAAATAATGTACATGTTTTCATTTGCAATTTTAAAGCAGCCTAATACTGATATATATAATACAGCCCTGACAAACTGCCTCTGGGTATCGTGTGAATTATAACAGTGATTGAATATAAAATTTCACAGGACACTGAACATATTTATTGTCAGTGCTTTCAGATAAAGTAGGCCTTTTACCCTCATGGTTAGACCACTCAAGTTAAACACATGAAAAGAAAGCAGTAATGAACAACAATAAAAGGAGTAAGTGCTCTCTTTGATCGACAGAATGAGGACCATCATGTCTTCCTTAAATGCAGTCCTCTCTCGAACACATCTTTAAATACATTTACATATATACGCCCTCAAAATAAACCAACCAATGTGCTTATCTATGCCCCATATGATAAGACTTAATATGGATTCTGTATAAAAGCGTCTATATTCATGCCATTACTAAATAATGTTGTTGGCTTGTTTAAATGTGTCCTCCTTCTGTATCTTTATTTTTAGGTATATGTTGATTTGTTATGGATTTTAAGGTACTGTATACCATTCACTGTGAATGCTATATTTTAAACACCAGAAATGGTAATCAAGCTGAAGGTAAACTGTTAAAACCTCAGCACGTATGCAAGTAGTATTGTGGTGTTAATGTCAAGCATACTCTTAAAGTTGGACTCAGGTTCAACATTGTTCACCACAGTTTTAGTACACACTGTACTTTTTAAAGTAGTGTCGGTGTTATGCTATTAGTTCAGTGTAATTCAAGTCCGACAAGCAATACATAAGTAAAATTATTATTTAACCTTACTTTTGGGCAGCTATCTCTGACATTCAGAACTCTGCTCTCAGATAACATACACAAACCACCTTATATCACAGCAATCTGAAATATCCATGTACTGAGATTGAAAGGTGGATTTATTTTCACACTTTTAAATGAAACGTGTGCTTAAAAGGATGCTATTTTGTGTAAAAAAGACATAAACTGATGGCAACAATAAAAAATGACTGTGAATTCCGCAGCAGCACATAGACTGGAACGAGTACTCTAGAATGGATAGAATATATCCATATGTGGTAGAATACTGTAGGACGTTACTATTGTATTGTTCAAGGACAAACTGCATTCAGCTAATGTCTCCCTCTCCAGAGATACTTTGAGCTGCATTGTGTGTATGAAAGTTCATCATGGGGGAATTTAAGATAATTTTAAAGGATCGAGAAGATAGCATTCTTGGTCAATGTGATTGCTTACATTTTCAATGAAATCGTTTTAAAATGCCTGTTTTGTGCATTATAACTTTGTTTTATGTATTGCAGATTATATGGATCTTGTGGTCATTCATTTGTAGCGTGAGGCACCTGTTTTTGTCAGCTTGTATTGTTTGTGTTTAATGTTGTAATAATGTTCATGCAGCCCTCTTGGCCAGATCTCTTTTGAAAAAGAGATTTTAATCTCAATATATTCATATATATATATATATATACATACATATATATATATATATATATATATATATATATATATACACACAGATGGCAGATCATCACAGTAACTCAAACTTGAGTTTAGAGTGAGGGTGAAGAAATGAAAAATGTGAGCGTTACATCCCAGAGTTGTTTGTAATGGGAGCCATGCACATGCAACTGTCTCTCATTAGAAGACTGAGTTGTCTAATGGGTGGCCATTTGTCTAGAGAATGCTTGATGGGACCTAATGGGCACAGGATGTGAATTAATAAACAACTCCCCATTGTACATGTGTGGACAATTAATAGTGCTTAACGAGCAAGAAGATGGATGACTTGGGGGGAGGATGATGGACCTGAGTTTAACAAAGTTGGATGTTTGGGGCAACTCCTCCATCGCTCTGCTAAGAAAGACACATGATTTAACGGGGGTGAGAAGTTGGGGACAAGAGGCTTTTAATCATGGAAGGCAGGCATTAGGAAAGCTAGCTGAATACAAAATACAACTCAATGCTCTTGTATAGTATTTAGATTATGACCTAAAGCTGTATTTTAACTTACAGTACAGTGGTTGCACCTTCTTGCTCTATTTCTTTGTACTTGCAGAGTTACTTAGAAGGGCACTTGAAGAGTGCAGGACTATTTTGTTTCCGAGTTGTTGTTCCGACTAAAGGGGGCATTTACGTGAATGTCCCCAGTATGTAACACATATACAGCACAAATGCCATATCTAGCAATGTTCACCAAATTGAAACATGATTTGTGTATCCGCCCTGAAATTTGGATGCTGCTTCCTTGACCCACGCTAACCTTCAACCAGATTTTGTGTTTTTTCATTTTTCTGTAATCTTGCTGACTGACAAACAAACGAAGCCAAAAACATAACCTCTTTGGTGGAGTCACTAAGGGTCAAGGGTGTGTGTACCAATACTACCGTAATTTCCGGACTACAAGCCGCTACTTTTTTCCCACACTTTGAACCTCGCGGTTTATACAATGACGCGGCTAATTTATGGATTTTTCCCGCTTTCACAAGCTTCATGTCGCCAAAAAACTGAGCACCGTCACATAATGTGACGTAAATCGAGCGTGCTCAAACTTCCCATTCATTACGGTAATTAACTTTTTTACGAAATTTCTCGGTGTTTCATTCAGTGTACCAAATGAACCTCTAAAAACATTATGCCAACCTTCAATTGCATTATTAGTTCTTGGAATGTCTTCAGCAGCGGACATTATGAACAGCGGACATTTTAAACAGCGGACATTTTAAACAGCGGACATTATGAACAGCGGACATTTTAAACAGCGGACATTATGAATGGTCACGATTCTGATTACGGTCATTTTGTCACCCTCATCATGGCAAAGACACGGAGAAAGGCATATGATGCAGCTTTCAAGTTGAAGGCGTTTAAAAGCCTATTTATTTTTGTTCCAAGCCGTGTTTCAATGTACCGCTAGGCACCTGCGGCTTATAGACATGTGCGGCTTTTTTATGTACAAAATACATATTTTTTAAAATTCAGTGGGTGCAGCTTATATTCAGATGCGCTGAATAGTCCGGAAATTACGGTATGTCGGATTCTGTCTGTTTGACTGTACTCATAAATGTGCCCAGCAGACGTTTAATAAACATTAAATACATGTAATTAAGCAACCTAAACCAATGTTGGTCTAAACATAATTAGTATGTATTGTATGTATTGTGGTGTGTCATGCTATAAGATAGAGATCTTAATATATTTAGTTATCTGATTAAATATTAAACCTGCTCTCCTTCTGCATTCTACCAACGTTGAGGACGTTTATTTGCCTTTGTTTGCTGCTGTGTAACTTTGATATACTGCAATGTAGAAGAAAAGTTTGAGGAGTTAGGGAGTGCAGATGCCATTCATATTCATAGAGGAGAGTGAAGTGCATTACAAAACATGGAGCCCATTCTGAGCTTGGCGATTCAGCACTGGGCTTGTCTCTATCAGATAAGATGACAGACTAATATTGATGGTTCTTGTCCTTGCTCTAGCTGATACTGTACGGTGTACAGAGATGCGGGGCCGCAGCGTTCCCCAGGGCTTTCCCTTGGCTTTGCAGTGCAACCAGAGTGACAGACAACTGCTCTAGCTGGATAATCCTCCGAGGAGAAAAACAGAATTGGTAATGAGAATCTGAGCAAGTAATGTCGCTGTTGTATTCGAGGCAATGAATAGCAAGCACATTTTTTCTATTATTGACAAAATGCCCTTCACCTGATGAGGTCTAGGAACAGGGCCTGGGCCAGAGATGAGTTGTTGCTTGTTATATTCAATGCAAAAAAGGAGTATCTGGGGTTACTGAACAAGTGATCGCAGTATTTAGTGGAATTATTATTGTACGATTAAATAGGGTATATTTCATATTTATTAATACATCTCTATAAACACTTGGGTCTTAGTAAAGGAGACACGTGACAGTTGAAGCATTTTACAGGTGATCAGAAGTGTAAATGTCTGTTCAGCAACCTGTGCAAGGTATCCCTGCCTTTTTCCCATTGAATGATGGGATAGGCTTCAGAAGCCCTTTGGGAGAAAGCAGGACCGAGCAGGAAGAGGATAGATTGAGGAATGGATCTAACTTGATTTCTGAAAATCCAATCTACTTTTCTAAACAATTAACCAACAACCTGATTTAATCTTTAAGGCCTATGCAAATGTGCTGACTAAAGACCAGTTCTCCCTGCATCTAGTGTAGCATTTAAAACTGAGCTTTGCTTCAGCGGCCACTATCTTAAAGCTAGTAGGTGTGTGTAGCACCGCATCCAATATGTCTTCCAATAAGTTCCAATGAAAACCCATTAGACCCATAGTGCTCCTTCCATCGAAAAACCCTAATGGCCTTCTGTTTGGGACAGGTGCTCCACAAATTGCTTCCTCTAAATGATTAATGAGTGAAGATTTATAAGGGGGCCGCCCAACTCTTTGGACTACAGTATGTGTGAGGAGTGTGTGAGGAGTGTGTGTGTGTGTGTGTGTGTGTGTGTGTGTGTGTGTGTGTGTGTCCAACAGTCTATCCCAAAGAAGTAGATCTCCAAGGTAGTGAGATTAGGACCTCAGAGGCTTACTTGACCACTGATACATTAAATAAAAATGTCCCAAGACTTGTTTGATAGCACCTTTATTGCAATGTGATTTGTAGTGGACAGCTGGTTAAAACCATAAACTGTATAAAATATGGAAGTAGTCTCAATGACGTCACCCATAGGTTTCTCAAGAGCCGTTGTGAAGCTCAAGGTTCGTGGCTACGGCTATCGCAATCTTTGCTGAGATGACACCGCCTAACTCCAGGCTTATTCATGAATGTGCAAAAAAGGGTAGATTGTTGGTGGAGCTGAGGCAGGCCCGGCTGACGTAGCAGAGTAGAAAGCTAGTGGCTAGTGAGCTGTAACCTGTAATCTGTGAGTTATAAAAGAAATCACCCTCTGTACAGTTATCATGAATGGGGAAATTAGCTATAAACAGATATGACCAAAACAGCTTATTTTTTTACCACCCTGTAAACTTGTTTATTTTGGCTGTAAAGTTGGGCAGTTTAACATAAGGGTCTATGGGGATTGATTCACTTTTGGAGCCAGCCTAAAGTGGCCATTCAAGGAACTGCAGATTTTGATACTTAATAAAAAGCTATTTACGGCATATGTATATGTTTAATTTAATGCTGAATTGATTCTGTGACATCAAGCATACAACCAATCTGAAATGGAAGTGTTCTTATCTGCTCAGTTTATGTTGGTGTGGCATCTGGAAAAATAGAAAATGTTCTATTTTTACATGTCTTCTTAAATTCACATTTTAAAGCTATGTCTAAATATAACATGATATCCGTGTGTTTCATATCAAAATTTACAGAACAATCTGAGCTTTCTCAATACAGAGGCCCGTATTTGTCCTAGAGCACTGTGTAAAGAGATATTTGGCTGAAAAGTTGAAAAGTTTAATAAATTGGAGACTGCTTACTAACATAGTAATACTTTAAAGAGTAAAGTTCAGGTATACATCTTGGGGAGACGGATGTATTTACATAATTTTTAATGGTTGGCTAGAATCCAATCTCAATCCAACTCTACTGCAAGATTTTTTCACATTGAATTGATTTTGGTCACCCAGCTAATTGACACATTTGGGTGATGCCGTCATAAATTAAATGTTTGAAGTGTAGAGATACTGATAGGGAACAACTAGTACACTGTCAAAAACTGTCTGGGTAAAATGTGCCCTCTAGTATTTCTGTTCACATCCGAGTAAATAGCGATTAGTAGCCGTAAGCGCAACGGTCTCGTGGCAGCGGGTTACATTTTCTGAATTCATTAATATTTTACGGGGCGGATGGGAAGCTTGCTGTAAGTTGACGATCACTGCTTTAAAGGATTTGCTTTTACATATAATGGATGGATGGATGATATAACATATCATCCAGGAAAAATGCATTTAGTATAGTATTAAAAACATAATTGAAAGAAGATATGGACTATTTGGCTATACTATACTTGACTATGTAACACTCTCTATCTCAACAGTTTTATTTCACAAGGAACTTTTGGAACACGGTATTGATGAATGGACATCAGGTCCACCTTTCCACCTTAGCTACAAAAAGAACAGCCTGAAAAGAAAAGGAATACATTCCTATTCATTCAGTATCTTTTTATAATTCTTTTTTCACGACAAGGCTGAGGCGAGAGCATAACAATCACACTACCCACATAGAAATGCTGTGACATGTTAATGTTACTTGACAGACATTTTGTTTCAGGTAATTCAGTGGAGCGCTACTCCTTAATGTGCATGGCTCTAATTCAGAGTGTAAGACAGACACTGAACTTGTGAACTTCAAGACTCTTTTCACTTTGAAATATGTGTTTCCCTGCTATGGAACCGAATGAGGGAAGAATACTCCCCTACGCTGAAGGCTCTGCAGTGTGAGTGTATGTGTGTTGATCTTTGTGGCCCAGGCACAGACTGCTAGGCAGCAATGATTACATTTACAAATTGGTGGACTTACCCTGCCAGGAGTATTCACATTTCCATGCTGCTCATTTGGAAAAGAATATAGCTTTAAAAGATGAAATACAAAGAAGTGCTTTCCCCCCCTTCTTTAACGACCATATGTTCACAGTTCAGAGAAAGAAACTCTGTATTGCTGACGTATGTCAGAAAAAAAAGCTTTATCTCTGCGCAATATGGCTGTAATTATCTTGACCTAGTGTCCTCCTGCTCAGTCAGTTCTTTGGCGCAGCGACATGAGGCCACAGTAATGGCTCCCAAATCATTTTCACCTTCAACGCTGCCATGCTGAGAATTCAAATCACACAGAGAAAGCCGAGGCACAGATTGGCTTCCAGATTAGCTGCTTATCCTGAATATCTCCTCTGCAACCTACAAGGGCACCAATCAGAGAGAAAAATGATTTCCTCACTTTTCCCCCACCCTGCTCTATAAATGGCCAACATTTTTATCATGAATTCTGGAGAACAGAGTAATGAAAGATGCAATATACTTAAGGGCCTTTTTTTTTATAAAAGTACAACATTGATCAATTTGAATAGAAAGCAGTTGAAGTGTTGCTCCAAGGCTTTGTGTTTGCTGATGTCACAGGTCTTTAATTTAATGACGGCATTAAAGAGTTGTAGGACATCGTCCCTGCTTGACTCGTGACTAAAGAGCTATAGGAACACAGAAATGTTGTTGAATCGATGCATGAAGCTTTGTAAATGTTAACAATTTTGAAAACCTCTCACAGAAGTAAGTCAATCATTGTATTTTCAGGAACTGTGTAGTGAAATGTTGGTGGATATTTATTAGAAAAGTGCATTATTTATCTGATTTCCAATTGCTAACTTTACTTTACTGCATGGAAAAGTACATTTCACCTTTCAATAGATTGGACCATTTTCCATACCCACATTTTTTTGTTTTCCTTTTTTTAGGTGGGTGGCTACTTTGAAAGAATGGAGTTAATTACACATCTCAGTGGTTTTGCTCTATACCTTATGGTTTCTTATTAGGGAATCCAGAGCAGTACACTGCTTACTTATTAAATAATTTGTTTACGGGACTTAAATTGTTTTATACAAAATTCAATCAAGCCAAAGGCTAATCAGCCAACTGCATATCCTTGTTGGACTGCTGTCTCCCCTAATGGTCTCAGTCTATTATGATTGATCAAACATTTATAATCAATTGGTTGGCACCAAATCAGGAAATGATCAAACAGGAAAATCTGCCAGTTCGACGTAAAGGAAGTCCCTCATCTCTCCATCAGGTTGCCAGGTCATTAATCTGCCTCTAAGCACCACAGTGTCCATTGCTGCTTCTTCTGGCTGTCATAAACCCATTACGCTCTTCGGAATGACTGACCCATCACTTATATACTCGGCCACCCCATCACATCACCAGCCCATTTAAAGATCCTGATAATGTTCCTGTCTCTGGCAGCCAGTGGAGACAAACACTGCCATTGCTGTACCTTAATAGGGGAACTGAAGGCAGGCCGTGTCTTTACAAAAAGAGTTATTTGGAACTTATCATTAGAAAGGCTCAAGGTCGGTGTTCTTAAAATGAACTAGTTTGTCGTCCGACCACAACCGAAAGCAAACATATTTGCTTATGTATATGGTCACACTTGAATGCAGGATGAAAAGCCTATTCAAAATCCTGACAATTTAACAATTTTGAGTATCTTTTAAAATCAGCTTTTCAAGTGATTTATGAGGAAGATGAAAGCATTTAACATGTTTGTTAGACCTCAAGGATACAAAAGTGCTTGAGCAACACATGAACTTTGTTTACAAGAGAACTCCACTTTGCACCTTTACCCACTCTGGACTTGCCTAATCACTATAAATCTGTTGTTAAGCTTTAAATATTATGTAAAACTCTTCACATCACTCTCGGGAGGCTTTAACAGAGAGAGTGTGGGTCTAATCCAAGTTAATCGTTTTATAGAGGACTCTGGGATTATGACCTTGTTAAGTAATCAGATGTGAGAAACAAGAGTTCCTTGCCTCCTTGACTGCACACTGGTAGCTAAAGATCAGTTTTTTAAGAGACGCTTGGAATCCAATATGTGTATCTTTGATCAGCCTTTCTACATTGTCTTTGTAAATAGCATTAACTTGCGTTACGGCCATGTTTATAAATGTGTGGTGGTTTCTCTTTTATCATGTCTCTCTTGAATATTTTATACGATATATATTTTACAAAAGTTATAATGTTGAAGATAGAAGATAAAACAGGTGATGCTTCCAAGCCAATGGTTAGAGAAAGCTAGTAAATTCAAAGTAAGGTAATGTTGACATACGGTTGCCTTCAGTGGCACAAAGGTCTGATTGAATGCATTTGATAGCCCCTATTGATTCTGCTATAGTGTGGCTGTTCAGTGTGGCTTCTGTATCAGAAGACAAATGACTCCAATGCTTGGGGACTCGGACATGACTGCAGTCTAAAGAACAGCCTACCTGAAATAATTCCATCCACTTACAGCCTACAGTACAGGGTACTATTCACAATTGATTGTATTGGAATACGGTGATGTTAATCAAGGTGTGCCTGTCTGTGAAATCCAAGTATCTCCAAATGTCAACTCGCATGAGCTGAGAAAGAAAAACCTCTTTTCAGAGCTATTTTAGGAATAAGAACTCAAACTGTAAAGAGAGGGAAAAACTGTCTTTGTTGTTTATCATCAATTAATATCTTTAAAGATCCCATAACACAACATCACAATAGATTTCCTTTGGCTCTCAACCAGAAATAAACTCAAGAAAGTCTTAAAGGTAACTTAAAGAGATAAAAAAAAACTTTCTCAACAATTAGTAACACTCTGGGGGACTCTTGGTACACAGAGAAGCCCTGCTGTTCTGATACTGCAAGGTCTACAAATACCAAGCATCATAACAATGAATGATATTAAATCTACAGTGTTGAAAAATAAATATTCCCACTGAATCAAGCTTGTCACAAAAACCTGCATTCTTTCTTTTGATAAGAACTAAATCTTCTTTCTCTCGATGCCTTTCACTTTTGTGCTCAGATGGCAAGGACGCAGAACATCAACTGGACTTAAGTGTACCATTTCTGGTTCAGAAATAAGAGCTGCTATCCAAAATTGCCTTTGTTCACATATATTGTTTGGTGTATCCAATACAACAGGGATACAATTATAGAATGTCGCTTTCACCACATTTGTGTTGCACACAGATGCCCGTTTGTTTATTTAAAAGATAATATCATAAATATGATCAGCTGTATCTTTCCCTGACTATCTGCATCTTTTCATCTCTCTAGTTGAAATTCATACACTGTCATACTCATCCTTCCATCTGCAAGACTACAAAGGTAAACAAAATACTGGGAGCTGTAGGCTGGTTGCTTGACAATGAGAAAATAAATGAACAACATATTTGCCCACCATCTTCACACCTGCCACACTCCCACACTGTGAAATAACATGGCAAGCAAACATTTACAAAAGAGACCAAACACTCCTGTTGCACTTGGAACACCAGTTGATTTTCTGCATGTATACACTCTTTTTCATATTGAATGTATACTGTTGTTTAATTAAAGTTCCACCATTCATTAAATGTATAAATTGCTCTTCATAGCAGTTCTCGTTCAGAAGGTTTCAGACAGTTTGGTTACATTCGATCATTTCGCATAAAAGTTCTATTAACATCATTTTGATCTGGAAGAAGGGTTCAGGCACACATCCACACACACCCGTGCTTGATTGAATTGGCATTGGCGATGGTTGTGGTGTTGTGATTGAGATTGACATCAGTGAAGGACCAGAACAAGCAAACCTTGCTGTTTTCACATTTGCTGTGGATACTCCAGTGTCAGCAACTGCAGCCACAGTGAGCAGGTGATCCACAGATTCACTCATGCAGTATCACTGGATGTCTGCCTGTGGACAGCAGCAACATTAATCGCATCGGTCAACCACACTGCAGAAATTAATCAAAATAAATCAAGTAGATCATTTATATGTAAATTAAGATACAGTGAATTCATATTAATGACAAATAATTGACTCACAGTATAATAGTTGCACATTAATAATGACCTGCAGATATCCTACACACTGTAGTAACATCTCATTTGTAGTCACACTAAAACAACTTTAAAAAAAAAACTACGTTGACAATCATTTGCACTCCTTACTATAAAAACAAGAACACAGAATGAGAACACAAAACATGGGGGAAAATGTCGGCGCATGCATGTCGGTTGAAGCCAACGAACAATCCTTCAGGAGCTTTCATTATCCGCTGACAAATATGTCTTTTCATGTCTGACTGATGGATCATTACAAGCCAGGAGACAGAGTGAACTGGAGGTTGTGCAGAGAGTGATGACTTTTAAAGGATCGTAAAGAACCTCTAGGGGACAGCTCTGAAAAGGATTATTCAAAAGCGTTTTAATTTATTGGGTAATTCTAAGGGAAGGACTCTCCTTATCAATGAAATGACTTCAGTCTGAATGTGAGTCCTATGACATTTAATTTGGTTCCCCTCAGAGCTCCTGGTTTTAAATAACAGCAGTAGCAGAACTCCGAAATGGACGCCATTATGAGCAATATCACAACATCCTCAGTGGATACTAGCACACAGACTGAATGCCCAGCAGTGCTCACATTTTGAAACTATGTATCAAATAGCACATATTTTGAAAGCTACCTTTCATCATCTGACACCTATCCTGTTTGGGGCCATTTTAACTTATGTCCGTTACTTTGATCTCAGGCATTTACCTCCATTACAAAGACATTAATTATCTAGAAGGTCTAGGTTGTTGGTAAATAACACCTCTTGGTAGCTGTTTCTGTTCAGTAATTAGCATCAAATACTTACTTACTTATATAAAACAGGGTTATGGACTTTGATTAACAATGTGGAGTGAGATTTTTCTGGCATGGTGAAGGGTGTGGTGCACGCGGATGTGGAGTAGAGTACTGAAGCTTTCCAAACTGCACAACAGACTTTACAAAATACCCATGTGAACAGAAATACAACAACACTTGTCATTTTCCAAGTGAAAGCAAAAACAATAAAAACCTTTTTTATTCTGACCCATCAGCTCCCCCATGGCACACTTCATCTTGGGTTTAAATTTTTCCAGAGTGGAGATATAGCTCGCATATAGATAGATGGTGCAGACTGTGATAGCATGGCTGTTGTGTGTGGGTGTTGTGTTTGTGTTTTCTTGCGCTGTTTGTCTAAATAATTGTGTTTCTGGCAGGCAGCAGATGACCAATAAGTGCAAATCTCAACTCAAATTTGAATGTTGCAAAGGAGGGTGCATTAAAGTGTGTAAGAAACTCTACAAAGTCAAATTCTTATCTTTGCACTTATTTTTTGTCTTGGCAACCCCACTTTAAAATCACTTGCCAGTATACTGATTGCTTTGTTCACATTGGCTCACTGGATATCTGTGCTATTATGTTACTTTCATCTATCCATGTAAAGGTTTTGCTTACATGCTTGTTCAAAATATCCAGTTACCAGTACAATAGAATGCAGCATTGCTACGATGCAAAATACTCAAAAATAGCAGTTCAACATGTCATTTATCATTAAGTGGCACTTTATCACTTCACTCCATTTGTTCTAAAGGCCTACATTACCGTAACCTACACATTTAAACAGTTGATCAAATTTGCCCAAACAAATACACTGCATATAATTGTGAAAGAAAGAGGTGTGTACTGTAATCAGACAAAAACATTACCATGTTTGTGCATGCTAGCATGTTGCTAGCTTTTTTTCTGTAGCATGGCCCATTGCTGCCTGTGAGTCATACTTCCATGGCAATCAAAATACAAGTGCAAGTTTTTTTGCCTGGCACTGTATGCATGCTACAAAGGTGGAAGGAAAGATACGACATGATGGAAGGTAGGGCAATGTGTTGGGTCTTTGACATCTTGAGAACATGGCAACTTTCATCTTCTTCTTCCCAAACTTTGTCACAGAGCTTTATTGCTCCTATCTCATTAATATTTGATAGTCTATCTGTCAATCAGATATTAAATGGAAGAAGGAAGCACTTTTCCTGTGATGTAATGCTAAATGTGTCTTTAGTGTCATAAATGTCTTCATCGTCAGTGATTGAATGACAGTGACCTTGCCATGGCAGAGACAAGTGAAACACCACTCAGAATGAGAATGTCCATCACAGGCCTAACTAGTGAAGGGCAGATGACAACTCTGAAGGAGAGCTTTGGTGGATAAATGCACTGAATACTGGGTGACATAGCTGGGATCTCCGAGAGCTGGGCAGGGGCAAGGATCGGATTCCTTTCCATTAATCGAGGACATTTCCTTTACCGGCCTTTGACCTGCCATATCCAGGTCAGGTGGCTTGTCTTCCCTATATATGTGAGGGATGAAATAGAAAATATAATAACTCTGACAAAGTTTTCAAAACATTTTCATATGTTGTGGACTAATGCTGTGTTTGAAATTGCATATTAACATACTATTCATTCAAAGCATGATGTAATACTGTGTGTGCAATGCGTGTACACAATCTTGTGTATGCAAGAAATGTCAGCATGTATACTACATTTGCAAGAATTTCTCAAAAATGAGACTTGAGCTTACTGCAATAATTCAACTGACCCCAAATGCATTGCGCCTCTTCAGACTGTCCAATGGTGGACTGCGAGGCAGACAGTTTAAATAATTAACTGTTGGATGAATTATCAATGCGAGTGACGTTAAGGTACAGTTAACAGGAAAAGTGCGAGAGCTCATATATATCATGTACTTTAGAAAAAAACAATTTAATACTAAAACATTTTAGAAATCTGATATGACTTAAAATAATACTGTAAAATATGTAATTGACTAGAAGAGATAATGTTGATTTACATTTTCTTCAGTGTGAATCGTCTGCTGGTAAAACTTAATCGTTAATTTAGTAAGCTGTATGTAGCACATACAGTTTGAGTATCTCGGAGGCATAACGTTAGTATGCGATTTCCAACACAGCCTAAGTCTGAGACATGGATGACACAGATAAACCTCAGTTAGTTCATTTATTTATTTTAGGAGCGGTTACATCACCTGTTGTAATGATAAAAATCATATAGACAGTAAAAAAAAGACATGAACCATGCAATTTGTTCATCAGTGCACTGTGCCGCATAGCAGTTGTTATGGATCTACATTCAAAATTTTAATGATGTCTGTTCAGTTTTTCAATTTTATAGTGTTTTGTTTATTATAATTGTCAATACAGAGCTAATGAATAGAGAACATGGTTCATCATGGAGCATGAGCATTATTAATTAAAAAGTTCTACATATACATATATATTACAAAATGTAATGAATTGACTTTACAACATTAGTAATTCACTTATATTGAGCCTACTGTTGGATCAAACTGTCTTTAAAACAATTATAAGCTTGTCACACTTAAGACATTGTGTCCACTGTATATACATCACGAAAGAAAAACCTGGAAAAAGCACTGATATCATAACAGAAAGGTTAAATGTGTCATCCATTATACTCTGCACTCCTGTTACTTACAAAAAAAAATTATGACACCTGAATCAGTGCTATTTTCTATCATGTATTCATTAATAGAAGAACAAATGTTTTAGACATATTGTCTGTCTCTCATTGCATTTTCTCTGCACAGCTTCGACCCTAAGAGATCTCAGAGGGAAGAGTGGAGTCTCTCACTCCAGAGAAACATCAGCATCAGCACAGCAGGTATGGAATACCAGGGGGCAGAGACTGACAAGAGAAACCAGCCCCAGAGTTTGTGGGATAAAAGAGAATGGGAATTAATGAGCAGGTAGCTGGCTTTCCTGCAAATACTCAGCTCACACAATGTGTGTGTTTTGTTTGTGAACACCAACCCTTGCTGCTTTACTAAAATAAGTCTGGGAATGACTGAGGAGGTCCACTGGTTGACTCGTAAACAAATCCAAATCCAGTGCTTCAATGCTAGAGCTTTAACAAAACTAATTGAAAACAGATAAAGAAATGCACAACGCTCACTTCAAATTAAACCTGTTGTGCTATGTTTTATAGTAACTCTGTATTTGTATCTGTCTTACAGTAAGTTAATGTTTGAATGGTAGGCCTAGCCCTTTTCTAGTTGGCTCTGCCTAGCTTCACTTGGTGTTTTTACACAAATTAAGTGATTTTTAACTCCAGCCATATGTCATCCAATCTTTTGGAAAACAAGAAGGCTATAAACAGTGGCAGAAGGAAAAATGAAGGGGCTTTGTAATTATGCCTGGAGATTCCAGCACGCTTGAAGATAATTACATAATTAATCCCCCATTGCTGTCGCATGGGCTCTACTCGCCTCTCTCTGTCATTGCCTTACACTTCTAAAGTTCAGAAAGACATTAGCACTGCATGAAAACAAATTTCAGTCCGTTCATTCATTTTTACTGTATGAGGCCCCTGTGTTGGCGAAGCAAACCAAAAAAAAGCAGGGTTGAGTAGCAAAGAAGTTGGACATTGCTCAACTCACTGCAATGCATTATAATGTCTGGCAGGTGCTGCATTGTCCAATTAAATATATGCAAGCAAAACGTTCCAGGTAGATAACTTTGTGACGTTAATGGCATAATTTGACACAGGAGATAAAATGATCCCCCTCATCTGATAAACCTTTAAACTCAAACCGGCCTTTCCTGGATACTCTCAAGGTACCTCAGTGGGGAGTGTTGTCATTTCCTGGTACTGAAGTTGTGTGTCTGAAATGGCCAAAACTCTTGAACAAGGGCATTTTTTTGGTAGCTAAGTGTCAAAGAAATTGGAACAGCGAAAGATCAGGTTGCCTACTGATAATAATGATAAAAACGATATAACAAACACTTTGTGAAGACTCTTAGACGCTTAATTACAGCTTCATCTTCTCAGTACTGAATCCCTATTGGTCTTGTGGTTTTCGTCATTGTGAGTACATTTATGTAAGTCAACTTTTCTTTTGTGTGTGTCATGCATGTCATAGAGTCCTCAAGAAATTCAGCTCTTCCAGTAAAGCACTTTGGTTTGCACATCTAGTCTACTGTTTTTCTGCAGTGATAGGGGTACCATGATGACATCAGATGTTATCTCAGCTTGAGCTACAATTGATGGGATCAAATAATAAAATAATGATCCCATAGGCATCCAGGAATTGAGCGATACTAAGAAAGTAAATTCTTTTTCCAAGCTTTGTCTGAAGGGAGGACCACAGTGTCAGACTTGCACTTGTCAATAAGAATCAGACTCCAATTGAAGCAGCAACACCTACACATTACAGCTGAGTTAAAAAATGACTCTTGGGAGGGTTATTTCCATGATGCACGGCCAAGTCCAGAGTAGAACTTGGAAAGTGCTGATCCAGATCATTTTACTTGTTACAGTTTGTAAAAGGTAACATTTTCAGTTAATTATAGGTTGATAAGCTGATGAAAATTGTCGCTTCATTTATATAACTTTCACTGATTACCCTGCTGCTCAGCAGAGCTCCTGGTGGGTTAGGGGGAAGATATTGTCTTTGATTTTAAATGGTTTGTATTTAATTTAACAGGACTCAATCCCTCAGAGAATCTTATTTTCTTGCTACTTTATCCTAGCCTTTTTTGGCCTTTTAATTTTCTAAAACTGGGTGAAATTGCTATAGATATAAGTCCACGCTCAAGCACATGCAGGTGTGATAAATTAATTATTGCACGACTGGTGATGAGAGGTGTGAGGTCAATCCCGGTCCAGCATGGTGCAATGTGTTTTTGTGGAGAAGCGGCTAGAGCAGGAAGAATACATTATGGAGGAATACAATATCAGCAGGAAGAGTCAGGGTGAATTCAATAATGTCCAATCGTATCAGCTGCTCTTATGAAAAGCAGCAGACAGTTTAATGCGCCATGGAGGAGAGTACAGGGCGGCTTCTCTGATGAAGAAAATTAAGGCAAGGACTTGCAAGCCACAAAAATATAACCTTCCATGTATTAATGCATAGCACCACACATATGGTATGAATTTGAACAAGATGAGCTAAAACTTAACAAGACAGAGAATGAAAAGTAAACATTTTTCTGAAGAGCAAA
The DNA here is from genome assembly GCA_943590825.1 of Bovichtus diacanthus. Taxonomy (NCBI): domain Eukaryota; kingdom Metazoa; phylum Chordata; class Actinopteri; order Perciformes; family Bovichtidae; genus Bovichtus; species Bovichtus diacanthus. The sequence goes on from CALSBV010011748.1 coordinate 9,713,009, forward strand.
AATAGTCAATCCAATACTAATGAAGCAATACGTTTTCTTTAATCTGAAAGAAATATTCACAAATCTTTAGTAACGCTAGTGCTATTCTAAACTCTTAAAGTGTACCACTGACTGCAGCCCACCACTCCAATTCAAATTGCATTGCCTTTTTTTCCAGCTGGTATTGTGCTTACATGGTGCATACTCCTAATTTAAATATGTCTTTAATCAAATTAATTTGTGCAAAGTGAACCTCTTTTGCAGCACACAGTAGATTGTTGGTTTCTGGGTCCCATTGGAAAAAAATCTGAATAAAAACACAGAGAAAGTCTGGTGCAGTTGGCACATTGCGAACATTAAAAATAAAAGGGATGACTAATGCAAGCTACAAATCAATGTTATTAGAAATGACTTAATTCAGGTACAAAATCCAATGATTAATGACATGAACCATCTGCGACAGTGCACATGTTGTCGATTAATTACTGGTGCAGAATGGCCTATGCATTATTTTGGTATGGACGGTCCTTATCTCAGCTACTAAATCTCATCTATGTTTCGTAATCCTGATTAAGGTTGTGATTGTAGATTTTTTTTTGCAAAAACAGGTAACGTGAACTGACATAATGCAAACTGAGTGCATGGCTCTCTATGGTATAATGATTGGCATGTGTCTATGAGTCCCAGTCATGCTGTTAGCTGAGCTTCTCCTCATGGCCAGCTGTACGGATGGATGTCCAGACGCCATTCAGTGATTCTGCCCTTGTTTATGTATTCATGTCAAAGTCATTTAGAGCTTCTGATGATGAATAGAGGGGAATGGATTTTACAGTACACGGAGTCAAGAGAAAGTTGTCAACAGAAATGAAAAGTATTTCAAAAATACATGATTGAAAATGTCAATACAATGAATTTTTGAAAAATGCTGTTGTGACTTGCTCGAAGCTGGACACATTGTTACGAGACCAACGCAGTTTTAATTTCTATCTGATGTACTGTATATGACATGACATTTTCCACACTAGGGCGATTCATTTGAAGGATCCACCGCTATTTAATACCAGGAGTCATACCCTCTTTTTTTCTTCTTTTGCATAACTCATACAGTGGAGAAGTATCCCAGAGGCTCTCATCCCTCGCTCTGCAGTGAGGCCAATCCCTTAGTGACCACCTCTCTAAGCACTTTGTGACAGTCCCTGAAGGCTACAGTCCGGCTTCCAGTGAACATTTTAGAGCACAGGGTAGAGTTGACTTCAACTAAAGCTGCTGACCTCAGCTTTCTAATCTTCCCCCATTGGCAGCCCAGATATTTCTTTGCATTTACCATGCAGTAGCTAGCTCCAGGGTTGGTGCATAAATTTAGCAATGGTGGATGTTTGTTCTAATTAGATTTATGGGTAGGAAATGTTTGGAGAAGCAAGACAGCACTGTTTTATTATTAAGCTTGGAATCAGGTCAGATGAAAAGAGCAGCAATGAAATGCAGTTTGATATTTATGAGCTCTGAAAGCGAAACAAGACATCCAACTGTAAATACTGGGGTATACAGTATTTTTTCAGGAGGAATAAAACATTGCAAAACTCCCAGGACAAAGCATATCCAACTGATTTAGGACCACGTACCCATGAAACATTCAGTCCAATGAGTCAAACACGATCCTGGAGATACCCATTATTCACTCATGTTTTATTAGTGACCATTGCATTATTTATTGCATTTAAATTGCATCATTGTCATGACAATGTTTTACTCATTTTTTACATCTTAACAGCTGTATAGGAGATATGAAATGTGCAGAGACAGTATACGAGCTTTCAAAAATGTTGACGTCTTTTTCTTATCTACTCTACCTTCTGTCCAGTAATAAATTCTTGGTGTGATCAGACCTCCTGATAGGCTGTAAACTCACTAGAAAAAGCCTGTCATGCTTCGTTGCTTTTTGTGATACTGCAATGAAAATAAAAGATCTGAAACGAAAGATGGCTTGAACGCACTTATTTTCAGCAGCCATCGCACTGCATCTTGTCTTTCCCAATCCTAAAGAATTCACTGCAAAATCTAGTTTATAGTTAATTGGCCTTCTCATAGAATTTACAATAAAACAATTAGATGGCTAGAAATTGAATGCACTAAAGTTTAATACATTACATCTCTACACATCTAATTGTTTTAGCGACTAAACCAACATCAGCTTATCAATTATAATATTCATAATGATACGTTTCATGTGTGAATTTTTGGCGGGACCACTGCAGCAATCGATCAACAAGTCAAGCTTTACATCTAAAAAAAAGACCGCATATTACCCTTAGAATCACTAAGCTTTAAAAAATTCAAGCCGATGGCATTTCAGTATTTACTTGGCTTTTATAATCACCAAAAGCTATCATAGTTGAGGAGGCACTGTCATGAATAACGTGATAAAAATGTTGAATAACTTCTAATTTAAGACTTTGGCAATTTTGCAAGTTACTGCATCCAGTGTGGTTTGGTGTAGTGCACTAAAATAGAATTACAAGAGTCCCACCTGGCTGTTGTGAGACTCAGAGGAGTTGGCTAATTGAATAAGCCAAACACTACAATTGAGTCTTTCAATGTGACCTCCTACAGTCCATGGCACATCCATTTAGATTCCATCTGCTTTGAATTAAGGACGGGTACATTCTCATTTCTGTCCCGGCTGCTCCAAGCAAAACAACCACTGTTGATCAGAATCACACAAGCGCTGCCAACTGCTTGCATGGGATGAGAACAGCTGCCAGGGAGTTGCAGGTGGAATTAGACTACATTATGGAGTTTTAGGTATCAGTGTCAATTTTATCTGCAGAGACGCATCTGACTTTAACAATTCAAGTACGACTTTCAAAAATCTAGTGGTTGCTCATCATCGATAGCCCATTTTTAAGCAAGCTCCCAACAAACTGCCAGTTACATTTACTCTACATAGAGCAGTTTCATCCACAGTAAATCTCGGTTTCTTTGCCTTTTTTCTTTAGCCTATTTAAGTTTCAGCCACCTTAAATATTAGTTTAAACCTACTTCTCAGCTCAAAACTTATAGCAGCTGTGAGAAAGAAATACACATTCTGAGAAACGTCTACACTAAAAGTCCAACTCCGCTCGTGTCTTTTAATTAAATTCTCCCATTAACTACACAAAGTATCATTGACAAAGGGTACAGTGATTTATTGCAACTGAATGAAACATGCATACTAATTGCTTTGTGCAGAAATATTGTACAGTTTTTATGTCAACTTTTAACAGGCATGTGACAGGTCTGTTAAAAGTCCATTTGATGCTAGTGATCATATTTCAACCCAAGTCACACTCTTGGCTTTACCACCAGAATTTAGATTATTCCTCTTAGAGCTACACAAAGCCTTATTAGTATTACAGTATGAATTATGAATGACCACAGAGCTCTATATGAAGGCTTATGTTATTCATGTACTGTATTATTAAACAGAAAACTGTTTTGCATGCAAAGCTGGAGCAAGGAAGTTGATTGTTTGAAGTCTCACCGTTATCTTGGATACCATATACTGTATACTGGATATATCTCCCAGATCTCTTTTGAATTTGGCTCATGCAAAGAATGCCTCTACTTTTGTCACGTTATTTAATGTAGCTGAACATGGACAGCTTGCAAACAACAAACATATAGTACTTGGGATTGCAGAACGATAAATGTCAAATGTACTGATTGCGTTTCTTCATTCACATAAACTCTACCCAATTACACAATTAAAAACACAGTCATGTTTGAGCGTGTATGACACAGTGCTGTTTGACACTTCGTGTGTCTACTACCCAAACTGTTATACCCACCGGCCAATAAGTTTCAAACCTAGCACTTTAGTTTATTAGTTGCGTCCTGCTGAGCACACTTAAGGTTACAAGCCCAATTAAGCACATTTGCTCCCAGCCTCAGTGCTGGATTATTGGAGTCATTTTGTAGCCCTACATGCAAACAAAAAAGGACATGTTCATTCCTAAACTGAACTTAAATCCTACAAATTACTTAAAATGTAATTAGAGGAGCTCTCCCAGAGGCATCTGATGCTCTGATGGCAAAATTCCCTGCCCAGTATCACTTTCAGAAACAGTTAGTTGAGCCAACTGAGATACACTTATTTTAAGAGTTCAGGAAATCATTTAGCTTGAGTAAATATACACGGAGGTTTTTTTTTTCATTCCTGGTTTAAATAGTCCCTCTCAACAGCTTGTCTCGGCAATTAGGCTAAAAGGCACTTGGGAAATGTTAAGCTGCTGCATGCTTGGATTTCTTCAGGTTAGCTTTGATATATCAGTCTTTAAATTGATGTTAGGACTCTTGGGAAAGCCCTGATGACGTGCAGAGCGTCTGCACAACAAATGAAGCCGCCCTCAGACATAAGCACAGTGTAGCAGAGAGAGAGAAAGCGGAGGCAGAAAGTGGGCTGGTGTTGTCATTCCATGTGCAGCGCTGCAGTTCAAAGTCCACACCCCCACTCACATTCAGGCACACAGCAAGTCTGAGAGAAGCCACCTACTTACTTATTTTGTAATTGGGAGCAGGGAGGGTGAATGCCTCTTTGACACAGTGCTGTCACCTTGGCAGGGATGCCTCTCCCTTCTCAACCTCCTACAGGAATGATTGGCCACAATAACCAAACAAGCTCAATGTTATCTATGCAGCTGTTGAACTACATGCAGACACTTGGGGGAAAACATGTCAGACCACGTGCCAAAGCATCTGAACATGAACAAACAGAAAATAGTTCCATCCAATTTCTGAAAGCCCGTTCCCAGTTTTGTTTCACTGGGATCTGATTGGCGAGCTTCATCCAACACAAAGACGGAAAGAAAACAGAACAGTGCTCTATTTTCAAGCCTCAAGCACCAAAGAAACACAAAGGGACTGAGCTTGCAAAGCTTTGCACCAAGTCTTTTTTTATTTTTTTTAAGATTTCAAGGATAGTCAATGACAGTTTACACTTTGACTTGTGTGTTTTAGCGTGATGCATGATGCAAACAGGGGTGTTTTGTTTTTTGTTTTTTACATCCAATGAATACACTTCCAGAAAGTACATGAATTTATGCATTGCGCTTGCTCATGGTTCGTGGCTCATGGCTGCTACACTAAACCAGAGTCATTGAATCATCACCTCCTGCCCTGGTACACTGTGTACGGTGTCAGCCTTTTACTAAAATGTGTGAAAAAAAGCAAAAAATTCCAGAATTAAGTAAGCATGTCTGTCAACTCCTAAGCTGCATACAGTCAAACATGATATATTGTCCTGTCCACACTTTTATTTATAACTTTAATATAACAATACCTACCTAATGTTACATGACAGATATTACTCAGGAGATGACACAGAACTTGCTAATACAAAGGAGGCATAATCACCACCAAATGATAAAAGTCCTAATTACTTAAGACGGGATGCTAAATTACCCCGCACAGAGTAAAGGCCCTCTCTCTAGAAGGTAGAATGTATAAATGGATATTCTCATCATGTTGGGTGCATCACTAATAATGTTGATTCTCTGTTGTGTCATATATTGCAAATGCAACAGGGTTAGAAAAGTGACAGTCGCACCAAAGCCAGCTTGCTCTGGGAAATAGCATGGTGCTCCATTTCTGAGAGGGGCAGATTCAGATGAGAGCACAGTCGGAACAATGACAGATGCATCAAACAGTAGTGAGTGCAGTCACATTTCTATGTCTTACAGTAAGCAAGATTGTCTCGAGAAAAACACGTCTCCTGCACTGGGAAGCGACTGGAGTCAGCTGTACGCCTGATGTGCCTGTGGTTTAGAATTATAAAGGTGCCACATGTAGCATCCCACTTGCAATACACCCAGTGTGAATAATGAATAATATGCCAATATGCAATTCACGTCCTATGCGAAGATGAATGCTCTTAGAATGGTAGAACTGGAATTAACTTTGATGGCAAGATGGAAAGCTATTCTACTGCTTCATTACTGTACAACTTGCAGTATAACACGATTGTCACATTAGTTTGCACTTGATTAAACTCGGAGTGAAGTGTCATAGACTGAGTTGTGTGTACGAATGACCATTTTGAAAATCTAATCTCAATATGAAATATAAGACCTGTCATTAAATTATATCCCTGTTATTAGATTCCATCCTTTAGTTATAGTTAAAAGCCTTGCGGCCAGGGTTTTAATTGTCTTTTTGATTGAGGCAGGTAAAATGAGCACTGCCGTTATCAAGACTTGATAAAGGCATGTACCGGTACATACAGTACGACATCTCAGTGTTTCTAAAACTGAGCATAGATCAATTCTATGCAGTCCTCCTAAATTGATTTAAAAAAAAAAAAAATAGACTGCTTTTTTAGTAGAAGTGAAAAACATATTTGCCATGCATTTTGTACATCAGTCCTGCAATGAATGTAGCATGTAAGGTATAATGTTGTATCATTGACCTAATAATGAAATGAGACACCATGGCAGCAAATAATATTTTCCAGAGGAAGCACATGGAAAATAGGAGCACCCAGAAATTACCTTTGAGACCCTCTAAATTTAGGATTTAGGTTGATCCCAGAGCAGCATCGATAAGGATGCGGTCGACCACTGTGCACCTAAATCATATAAAACTGAGACAAAGTTCATTACTTTGAAAGTTTATGACGTTGATAAAAACCTGTTGAAAAAACTTGTCATACAGTACCATCATCCAAAATCACAAGGACTGTACACACAAATAAAAACATAAAACAAGGGGTAACTTAATAGGCAGGACTTCTTTTAAAAAGCCTGTACATTTGTAAATGCTACAAAATCAGTGACACATCCAATAGTGTGCGAGAAATTAATAATCAAAACTAACTAAGCAGCAATCAAATTGGACCCCTCTAGGAGTACTTCATTTTGATGGAATGAAATCCAGGGAACTGGAGAATATAATAATAATAATAATAATAATAATAATAATAAAAATAATAATAATATATTTTACTTGTATAGCGTTTTTCTAGAAACTCAAAGACGCTTGACAGAGGAAGTAAAACAAAAGTAAATAAATAAGTCAAATATATACAAATGAAATAGAATAAGATAAAACACACAGAATGTAAAATATAATAATGTACAGTAGAATAAAATCCTGATACACAAGACAACCTTTTAAATTCTGAGGTTTCTTCTAAATCTGCCTCTGTTTCACACAGATGAAAAGGGTTGTTGGTAGAATTCGGAGAATGTGTTAACAGGTCAGTAATGTTTAAATCTATAAAAACTGCTTGTGGGTCATTTATTACAATAAAAAAAAATTATAATTTACTTGATGCCAGTTCCAAATAAATAGGGCTGAAGACAGAAACGTTACTTTCAAACTACATTTTCTGATACAATTGAGGTCTTTGGAGCTAAATAAAAATGATTTCATGAGTAGAAATAGGGCTGCATGATTTAAAAAAATTTAGATTATTTTGCAAATTGCGATATGATTCACAATATTGGAGGAAATGATCATTGAATATGCTCATATATGACATGTTGCAAGTTGCTCATGTTAAGTGGTGTGGAAAAAAAGTGCTGAGGGTAGAAATGATTGGATCTATTTGACAATTGAAGTGCTTCTACAAAAAGCAATAAGAAACCTCTTGCATGGTGCTGGAAGCAGAAACACCTGATAAGGGCAGAGGTTGACTATATCGCCAATAGTTTACATTAATTGCATTGAGGGGACTGGCAGCAACAAGCTAAGAGTGCAATTAAGAACTACAACATGTACAAATGACATATCAACAGCATACGTTTGCAGAGCATTTAAAGCTCACAGTGCAATGTACAATTGATCTATAATCAATAGTTTTTCAATCCAGCTGTAATAGAATCAAAGTGTACTTTTCTAGTTGGAAATAATGACACTGGCATTTGCATTTGCAATCACATCCCCACAGATCCCTTCTGTGAGGCTGCATGTTGCACAACACCACAGATAGCTCAGGGTGAACTGACTAATGTATTTCAGACGAAAAATAAAGCTGCTATACACTGGTTGGATTTTACACACTAGGGGTCTTCTGGTGCAAGGACTCATGGGCTTTGGGAGGGATTCATCTTTGATCTTGCCTTCTCAGCACTATATCCATCTCAGTGCACCAGCGCCGTTACATTCACTGAGTGCCATCATTTTTAGGCAGGCACAGGCAAAAGTAACTTCAGTCACTGATTGAAACTTAGAAGTTTAGGGATTTTATGTTGAATTTCAGAAAACCTAATTAGTGAAATCTATTAGTGTACGTGCTGTGTATTTGTTGAGAATAGTACAAAGAAGACTTTTCCTTACGTTCTGACCCATATGTAATTTTAGCAACACAGTCGCACACACACACTCTGTCTCCTGCGCTCAATCTGTGTGCTTGTTTATTTCTTAAAAGCCTCTTCTCTTCAATGACAATTCTGTGTGATTTCACCAGTGCCTGCTGTGGTTTGTGTGCAGTCCTTCATAGTCCTGATCACCAGACTTGAATCCAAACACTTCTTTTATGTTCCCAGACTTCTCGGATTCTGCTTCGAAAATGAGTAGAACAAACAAGCTGCAATCAGATGACTGGAGCCTCTGTGGATCTTAAGGGCTGCTCAGGAAATGTCAGCGCAGTTTAAATTACGCATGATCTGATAAATGGAGCTGCTTTGTTGACATTTCTGCCTTATTTTTCCCCAACAAAAATACCAACCAATGTTGGGGTGGGGGGGGGGGGTATAGTATAATGACGTTTTTTCCACGATCTTTTGTGTTTTGTGAAAGCAGTCTACCTCGTTATTATTGGTAACCAGCAGGAATGCCTCATTGATCATCTCCTCCAACATAAATCCCATAACCTGTGGTGGACGTATTTTCACAAAAGAAACACAGAAGGCAGAAAGAGTGTTTTCGCACTTGGGCTATGTGCTACAGAAAAAGCTGTGTGACACCACCTCAAGATAGTTTTCTGGGCTTCACTCACTGTGTGCTCTGGTGCAAACCACTTGAATGTGTGTACCAACTGTAAAAGCGACAAGAAGTGCCAGTATGTGTCACTATCATAGATTATTAAAATATGAAAAAGAACTCTTGGACTTGTCTGTGAATGCATGCTTAGCACACAATGTTCATCGGGTGAAAGCCTCCTTTGTCCTCAAAACAGCATTACCACGAGAAGCGTGTAATGTCGGCAATGTTTATAAAAATTGCACATTTCATGGATGTCATGGATGCAAGTTTGGAAGGATTCCCCTGTGCGAAAAAGAATACCACTAAATGATTAAAGAAACCAACCTGAATCACAGTGAGTTGGGTATTTACAGCAGAAATCCAAGTACTTTATTTCAACATGACACAAAACACTAGTACAGTCATACTGCTTTGTTTCAGCAGTGTATTGTCATTTTATTTCATTTTTTTATAGCTTTGCCCTCTATTGTTTTACATGAAAAGATGCTAGAATGTGAATTATAAAAGACATATTGACGGTATTGTTCAACAAACATGTGAATCCCACTTGCACACATTCAGGCCTTTTTAAACAGCAGCATCATGTTTTCGCTTTCACAGTCTTGGCATACAAAAATAACACCCTTTTTAATTCAAATAAAATAGAATGTGATGCGATGCTTTCCAATTTTCAATTACACTTTGAGGAACTTCCCAGAAAAAGCCAAAGAGAAAACTTTTGACAGGAATTAAAGCAGCTCCATCACCTGCAACTCACATTACAACAATCTGTGATTGATTGCTGTATTTGTTTTTTACGAGGCAGTGGGTGTCTCTAAATCATCTATCACCTTTTGGTCAGTAGTGAGTCACCGCAGCTTCCTTAAGGCTCCTGGCAAGAGCAGAAAATCAGAGCTGATGTAGCCAGCCACTCATTATCCTGTGATTACTTACATAATTACCAGCGTGTGAAACACATCCATGTCTGACATCAGCAGTAACACTTCTTACTCGCCTTGAGCATTATCTATTTCTGAGCTCCTCTAACAAGCTATCTGAGAGGGTGAGGTGAGAGTGCTGTTTTTTATTCTTCTAAATTGTTCACAAGTCCATCGTTACCAGGTGGTGGCTGATAGTCTTCGTCAGCATTTGATTCCAGTCTAATAGTGAGTATGAATATTTGTTTTATTTCAATATCCATGGGAAATACTAACGATGATAAAGATGACAACTATGATGATGTTTGTGACGACGTCAACGATCATGACGATGATGATGAGTGTGGTTTTTAACTCCCAGCATTCCTAAATTCAATTTGAAAGTGATTACATCCTACATCTGGTGCACAGCGGTTTTCCTGGTATGCTGGGTTGTATTTGTCTTTTGTTACTGCTACCCACCACAGATCCTTCAGACCACACAGCATGTGCTTAATAGCATTTGCATGGAAAGGAAATTAATAGACAGTATAAGAAAACAAAGTGCTTACCTAAGAGCCACCATTTCAAGCAAGACATCCCTTAATAAAAAGTGCACAGTTGCCTGTCAAAGATCCTTCCCGGTAAATTCTTTCACATATTCTAGTAGAAACCCAAAATAGTATGAGTCCAAAAAATGGCATATGTCAACGATTGTGTATTTGTTACTGCTGTTTTAGGGATTTTGTCAAAAGAAACAGGACATTTTATAGCCTAGACCCATGTCAGGGACAGAGAGGATGTCTGGAGAATGACATTCGCGTGAGGGTCATTGTTCCAGTTAAGCCTTATTTTAAGTAGGCTGTTTGGGGCCTTGAGGATAATGGAGATAGAGACCAGGTTTGACAAGTAACATTTGAGGGGTATTTCCTTTAAAAAACGGTTTCAGCTCATGTTTCTGAAAGCTTATGATCAGGACAGTATTTCCCCAAGGACCCCAAAGGTCTTTATGACATTCTGAAGAGTTTGTCTTTTTTTGAAGGGAAAAAATGCTTTCACCGCACCAAGGAAGCTCTATTCTGTCAGCCTTAAACCTGCAAATAACTTGAGAACTATCAGAGCAAATCAATAGGGAAATACAAGTGTTTTCATAGCCTGGGATACAAATCGCTAACCTAGATTTTTATACGTTATATATGCAACACTAAAGCCTTATAAAGTTTGTATATAGGTCTCAAGGAATCTAAATCAGGTCATTGAGTGCTAACTCTTTTACAAGAGAGCACCGTTCAGTCTTACATTATGAGGTTTCCCCATGTAATTATTATAGACCGTGGGATCACCTTCATTTTATGTTCATGGCATGTGTAATAGGCTTTAGGGAAACAGAATATTGGGTTTCCTGGAACAAACTGTCCACATAACCATGTCAATGTATCAATAATTTGAGGAACTATATAGTACTGGCCACTGCCGCACTAGAGACTGGTGTGACCAGAGCGGACCGTGCCGACAGCTTGTGTCTGTGAGATAAAACCTCTGGCAAAGAAGAATGGCAGCACTTACAAAGCCCTCACATTTGAGCACAGGCGCACACATTAAAAGGGGTAATGGTCAGAGTCGGCCCTCTTGTTGCTGCAAAAATGGAGGTGTTGAGGACAGCAGGGGGTGACAGCTACTTGATAGGAGACATCACCTCAACTCTTGAAATATAATGGAAAAAGACAAATGTGATATACACTTGAATCTATAGTACAGGAAACTAAAATGCCTATGTACTTTATTTCTCTTTAAAAATAGACAGTGATATCACTGTAGCTCTTGAATGTCTTACAGGTGCAAGTTCCAAACATAAAAAACATAGATTTTGCTTTTACACATAGATCAGCAAAATGCAAGAACCAAAAAGTAGTTTGGAACAACAGGCAAAAGTTATACGTTTTACAAAAGCACAACATTGTCTGCCTAGCAGAAAAATACATCTGTTTTATAATGTGACAATGCTATGGTTAAGGTTTTGTTCAGGATAGGCTTAGCACACAACTTGGCTAGGTTAACGTCTGGAACCGTTTTCTGGCTGCTACACGGTTTTGGTCCATCCTCCACACGGCGTAATACCACACTGGGACAAGGTGCATATATTTTGCAGAGCAATGCGGAGAGCTCCTTCTGAAACGCACCACTTAGCTTCTGGTAGAATTACAGTGGTCTCGATGGTTACAGAAAATATAACTAATGTTGAGTGTCGGCAGGAAACAGGAAATTAACAGTTGTCTTGCATGTTTGATTGTCCCATATATCCACCCTGACTTCCTCCCTATGCAGACTCTGTGTTTGACATGGCCAGTGTTGAACATGTCATGTTGTGACCGTTGATGAAACCACAAAGCGGTCATTTTTCAAAAAAAGGTCTTGACTGTTCTGAAGAAAGACGGAATGACGTTTCCGGTGACTCACTCTATGGTTAGATTAGAAGTAGTGTAACGTACTTGTAGCACAGGGAAAAGTCATAGGGTGACGTCAACAATGGAGACAGAGATTTTGTGTCACTTCTCCCATAATAATGTTGGTTCGATTAACATTAAGTTTTTTACATTTTTTTAAAATTAAATTCTTAACCCTTCTCAGAACAGAAGTTATTTTAACATTAATAATTTTTTGAACTGATAGGCTAATTTGGAAAGCCAACATAATTACAATAACAGTTGTGGTTTTATGTTCTGGCATACACTGCACATGTATTCTGTAATATGGGGGGGGGGGCGTTTAAGTGAGTACAACAAACAAGCTGTCAACATATAACGGTAAATGTATTGAACATCATGACAGCATAAGACTATGTTATTTACTGTTATGCTGACAATGCATTTATACTGTATAGGCTCAATAATATTTGAAAGTTCACTCTAAAAGGCTCAGGCACAAATTAATTTTACTGCTGCGTTTCATAAAGAGTACTAAAAACAGTGACTCAAGAAGTACTGGATTGCTCGATTTCAATGTCTGTATCAGTTGGAACTTGAAGGCAGGCATCAATACTCATCTCTATTATGATTTCTGACTCGCATTGTCGGATGCAGGGTGCATGATTCCGCTGTAGCAGTTCATATTTGGAAGCCAGTTGACTCAATTAGCTGAGGTTGATCATTTAGAAGTCGCTTTATGTACATTTGATGATCCTTCAAGCTCAGTCATTTTCTCCTTTGGGGTCTTAGCTTTTTCATTATTACCATGCTGAATCTAAATCTCCTACTTTTGTTTCACACAGGCTTCAGTCTTAGACTTAACGCGGACAGAGCTTCCCTCATTAATCATTTAAGGGAGGCAATTTGCACAGCACCTGTCCCAAGCAGGAGGCTATTAAGGTCCTCAGTGAAAGAGGAACAGTGGACTTAATGGTTGAGGAGTACAGCTCGATTACAAAATATTGCTTTCTTCAGATTGCTTGATGAATCAGCTTGATGGAGGCGTACATTCGCATTCAGTCAGGCCTCCGGACATGGTATCCTCAACGTTTCCTTTGTCAAGAAACACTGATTGTGATTAATGTTTGTTTTGCTTCCTTTCCATTGCCTCAAAGTCTCTGTGGGAAAGGCCCTCACAAGAAAGAGTTCTGTTTGCCTAAATCAAGAGCTAATGTAAGCAACACTATGTTTAGTTGTGTGTAGTATATGTAGTATGTTTAGTAGTATTTCAGTCCACTAAACTCTCTAGTTATTAGAAGACAAAGCTCAGTCGAGTGTCTTTACTTTACCATCTACCTCATTGCATTCTCCACCTGTTTCTTGCAGCACGCCAAGTTTGGGGATCAGGGTAATGCATTCAAGATTACAGCGATGTGACGCCAACTCTCTGAGGGGCTGTCCACAGTGTGTTCCCACTGGTCAGAGTATATTGGCAGAGCTGTGCTCACAAAAGTCCCACGGCAATATACTCTAACTGTCTTTCTCTTTCTGAACTTCAAGCCTTTCAGCTGTGATCGTAATGGGAAGAATTGTAGCAGTGTCCAACAGAAATCATCCAGACAACTTCCCTCAAGGATCCAGTTGGTAAATCATATAATAGGGCTCCACTCCCAAGAGAGTTCAGTTTGAAACTGCCGCACTGAGATGGTCGGGGACAACCACCAGAGAGTTTTGCTCATGAAAAATGTATAAATGATGCAAGAACAATAGATACAAAAGAAAAAAAAAGACTGACCTGCTATTTATTTCTACTTACAGAAAAGGTATTGTCCTTAATTTCCAGTCTAAAGAATGTGATGTAGATAACAGTCTTCATGGGAAAATACAACCAGTGATATTTTCATTTAGTACATTTTAAAACAAGTAGAAGGAGGAGATGGTCAGCTCAAATTCAACAATAAGGGAGAGAGGTGCTGAAGCGATAATAGAACTATGATAAGCATGACCAGCTTCTCATTTTAATTGTCTGGGACTTATTTTATATTATATGCACTATCATGTATGTAACATGAATTATTTTGTTAGGGGCATAATTGGGTTTTTAATGAAGAATCAAGGAGTGAAGACTTTAATGACTTAGTAATTAAAGAAGAGACACAGTGCTTTCAGAAACAAGCCAGATACTGTCGGAAACAAAAGACAGAGGAAATTAGCAGCCAAAATACAACCACAGATTATATTGCATTGTCAGCCCTGAGTGGGGCGTATTGTATACAATACTATACATTATCAGTATAACTATTTAATATCATAATCCAGCAGTGAACACGAAGGAGGAGGCCATAAAGTCTCCCTTTTTTCCAACTCATTGTCTACAGTCTATGGCAGGACAAAATGCTTTGGAAATTGTCAATACACATTTATCAAGGCACTTTGGTAAAGCTTTAGTTTACAGCCCACAAATTACAGTGTAAATACTTGGGTAGAACACCCATTACATCCACTGAAATTATTGATTATTCATGTATGCTTTTTACAATACATATTTTATAGACATCTTATATAAACTAATAATTACAGTGTAATTTACACACTGTTCTCTTAAGGGTTGCCATTTTGTAAAGAAATAATATATATATATATATATATATATATAAAACAACACAATATTGCCTTAATACCTGATTAAATTATGTATTTACTGTTTTCTAAAGAAAATTTGGAGATTGGTTTATTGGCCAGTTTTTACCAATGGTGCTCAGCAAGATAACAAAACAAAAATAAGAAACTTCTCTTCCTCCAAGCCAACCTACTATATTGACATGGTACTTGTTCATGCACTATTAATTACACAGGCAATTAATACGGACTTTCGCCTCTGCATAACTCCAAAACTCCCAGTCAACAGAAAAAGACCATTTAGGAGTCCTCCAAGCTTTTCAATAACAACAGAGATGTTCTAAAAAGTTTTTTAAAAGGTATATTGGAAAATGGACAATGAACATGGACTAAAGTTTAAAAAGACTGAAAAGGCTGTGAAATTATTCTGTAAGGCTCCCTGCAGCGTCTTAGCAATTGCAAAGTAATGGGCTTGTTCTTTCTCAAACTATTATTGTGTTGCACAAAAAGAAAATCACGCACGGCACAGCTGGAGGAGGTTATTGTTGGAGTTGTGTAGTACCCTGTGTAGTGTTGCCTCCTAAATAAAACTTTATAAAGAAACAATTCATAGGGGATCTTATGACAAGGACATTGTCATGCAGATTGATTGTTATTTAAAAGTACTTTCACTCATGCACGTACTCAGTGGCAACAAACTTTTTTTTGACATCTGCATAGGCTGCTGAGTGCTCCACTGACACTATTATACAATGCAGACATGATTCCAAACTGAACCTTTGTTAGGCATTAACCGTTAATGCAGAGATGGCAGTGTCACATATTTGGGGATGTCCCTGTCTGCAGAGCAGGACCTATCATCTCTCTGGCAGACAGGAGCAGGACAGAGCCCAGAGGAAGGGGGGAATACTGATTCACCAGCCAATGCACTGGCAAGCTGTCATTAATCTCCATGCAGCGCCAATGCTTTGGTATTAAACATTTATACAATTTGCATACAAATCCGAATCACAAAGAAATCTAATGTCAAAACCAAGGCTGGGTAAAAAAAAAAGTTACTTTATATGTCCTTGTGTGTGTGTGTGTGTGTGTGTGTGTGTGTGTGTGTCTGTGTGTGTGTGTGTGGGTGTGTGTGCGTGTGGCTCGTCATTCATCTTGAACAATGGATGGGAAAGAGGTCAGCGCCTTGTCTTGTTATGTGAAACCCCCAACCCCTCTCTGCCCATGAGTCGACAGTTAATGGACCAGTAGGCCTAAAAATAATCACATTAAAATACAGAATTTTGTCTGCTGTATTATATATGGGATTCATGATGTGCTGCAAATCTACCGACCTGTTAATGTCGCTTTCTTAATGTCCTTTAGTGTTTCATTGGTTATTTTATAGTATTGTTATTGCAATGCCAAATATGAAGCAGTTCATGCTCAATTCAGTGGGTTACATTTCCTTGGATTCACATCCACTCGTCACATTCCATTTTATCATTTAGCTCATTGTTTATATGCACACGTGTAGTGAAATCCTCCACTTCATTTTCATTTTCAGCATCTCAATAAATGATGTGTGAAGGGCTGTCAGTGCCTTTGGAAAAGTCAAGAGGTAGGCTGTGGGTCCAGGGTCCTGACAACTTTCACGGGTCTCTCGAGTGTGTTTACAGCTCAGGTCAACCGTAGCCTTCCCTAGAGGTTGGCCTGTAAGTAGTGACCTGGCCACAGGAGATAAGGGTGACAAACATGGAGGCCACCACAGGAGAAAAAATGCACAAACACAGCAGGGCAAACAGAGGGTAAGAAGGCTGTAGTACGTCTGTGTTGTGCTGAAATTCAGGGGCAGTGACCCTTATGAATTGGATATTCTGCTCTCCAGAGCTTTAAGAAAATGAAGTTCTTTTGGCTGGGTGAACGGGTAAAAGGATGAGAAAATATTGTATTTGCTACATGCCCTTTAGCTGCCTCTCTCAAGTACCTCAAACACGGTAAAAACTTTTGGAATAAACCAGTATGGTCCAATAAGACAATGAATTTAATTTGAATAAAAAAGAATATCAGAAACAACTACAGAGAAATAACTATTTCTGCAACAGCTATTGGGACCTCTTAAATAATAATACACCTAAGAGACATTTCTAAAAAGATGTTACCCACTAATCCACTAATTTAATACACAACATTTTTTTTTTAAATCCATCCACTCTAAATTGTTGCAGAATACCATTATTTGAACATAATTCATCAGAGAAAGTATAAGGAAAGAGAAAAAAGGATTCAGGATTTATTTTTTACCCTCAACTGCATAACCTCCTTAAATAAATCCTCTTGGGAGTCTACTGTGTCAAAGTCAGCCAGAAATGTACCTCCAGCAGAGATGTGAAGGTCTTGCTGGATGCGTCACTCAGTACTTCTAAGAGGAACTTTCCACTTTGCATTCATACAGTATCCCTCTTTGTGTTGTATTTGCCCAGTATACATGACTGTTGTAAAGGATTTTCAAGGGTTTTAGAAATAAGCAAAACAAAGTCCTACAGTGTCTTCATACCCCATAGCTAGATCAATTGCTGGCTTGACATTTTTTTTTATTGGTGAGGTGAAGCTGAATACAGAAGCAGAGCCCTGAAAGATACACACTTCTGAATTCTTTAAGTTATACTGACATGATTACAGCAGGATTGCAGCATTAGTGTGATAAGGAGCAAAGTCCTGCCTCACCAAACTACATTACACTATACTACTCTTTACTAGATTATGCAATACTATTCTACACTATACAGTACTACACTACACTACTCTTTACTAGATTAT
>CALSBV010011748.1:9730677-9752892 GCA_943590825.1 Bovichtus diacanthus
ATTCTACACTATACAGTACTACACTACACTACTCTTTACTAGATTATGCAATACTATTCTACATTATGCAATACTACACTTCACTATTTTATACTATATTATGCAATACTATTCTATACTATATAATACTACACTACACTATTCTATACTATATTATACTATATTATACTAACTACACTGTTATATATTATACTATACAATACAATAATACACTATACTATTCAATACTATACAATATTATACTATACAATACATAATGTACTATACATAATATACTATACTATACAGTACTATTCTTTACTATACTATCTATGGTATTCTATTTTATTGTATGCTATACTATACTATACTGTACTTGAAATGTCGTCCTTGAATCCTTGCAAAATAATTATATTCTGTTAAAATAAATGTAATTATATTAATTCTAAACCTTAGGAACTATTTATTATTATCATTATAACGTTATATAATAGAGCTCATAGATGCCTAAAACTGTAAAATGTTATTGTGTAATAGCTGTGGTTAGCTATTTGAAATAGTTGATGACATTATTACTAGTACATGGTAAATGTTGGAATAATTGTAATAGGGTTGGAATAAAGTAACTGAAAATTTGGTTTAATACTACAGGTCCCAGAATACCGGGGGCAGCAGAACAAACTGTTGTTATTTTAATAAAGAATTGTCCATCATTCAGTGAGCATCTGTGATCTTATGCCGCACACGGCATGAGTCTACGGTCAGAGAAAGTGAAGTAGTTGGATGCCTCGCTGAGAAGTTGGGGGAGTGCGGCCTGTGGCCTGCAGCGCTTCATCTAACAGCTCACTGTGGCGGCTGCTTCTTGTTCAAGTACTCTTGATCAATATTTTAAACTGATCTGCTGTCTGAGGCTGAAATGACCTTTGTCATGTTTTGTAGACGCATTTTTGATGAACGATATCGGTCAGTGTCAAGCGGCAAACACACTGCATTTCCTGTGACGACTTCATAATAAAAGACAACTCATGTTTTGCCAGTTAAATGTTTTTAATGTGAAGCTGCAGGAGTAGGAAATGTTCGCTTTGCATTAGCAGTAACTTAATACAGCATTTTTTCGGGAATGGCGCCAATGACTCCCTGTTCATAATACTGCATAATAAATGTTCAATTGCCAATGTGTGTCCTCATTTTGCGATGGATAGTGACTTAACAGACATTTATTTAAATGAACATCTTCCAGACTATGACTTTGAGGTTACAGGTGCAGGATCGTTAAAGTCACAATAATAACCACATGGTTAATGTTAGGTAAGGATCATGGTAATGCTTTTAAACATAACAAAAAAGTTGCCTGTTGGACGGAAATGTGAAACAAACCCTGATTTCCTGTGTTAAAGTTTATATGTTGGTGACCCACCCATCAGCAACCTCCTCCTTGTACATACTTCTATAATGCTCTATAAGAGCACCGGGATATCTCCTTTGTACACGCAATCATAATTACTACCTCCGCTAACAGACTTTGTCACTTAGACTTAAACATCTGTCGTTGTGGGGCACTTGCTGAAACGACTGATGCTGTCATTCTTCTTGAGAGGACAGTCTCCGCTGATTACCATCCTGAAATATGCAGATACTTTGTCCTCAAAGCTTTGACAAAAACAACCCCCAACCCACTATACATATTTCAGTATAAGCCAAAAAAGAAAAAATGTCCTGACCCAAAATAAAAAAAATAAAAAAGACATTTCTCATTACTTACATCACAAACAAACTGAGATGGAACATCAGTGGATCATACGGACTAGATCAGGGGTGCCCACACTTTTTCAGCTTGGGAGCTACTTTTAAAATGACCAAGTCAAAATGATCTACCTACATTAAAAATGCTAAACATATATTTATTTATATTGTGGCGAGCGCCACGGGAAGCGAATGGATAGAGAACACCAACGAGTCAGAGACGAGAGTACGTTTTATGTTGTCCTGTGCCACATACACCGCAAGACCCCAGGTACAACTTTTATTACCAGGACACTACCACCCGTTAACCGCAACACACCGGGCCCCCCCCTCCGGGACATAACTGTCACCCATGGTGGCAAAACACACAAAACATGAACACGCATAATTAAACAACACCACTCGCGGACAAGTCTGCGCACTCTTGGTTCTTACTTGGTCCAGCTTCCCCACTCATTTTTATACCCTTTCTTTAGCAGAATTGTATAAATTGGAAGGCTAACTAGCTAATCAGCTCGCGGTGATTTGCAGCTGGCGGGGTTGACCGCGCATGCGTGGTGAACCGCGTGTTAGAAAAGATGAGATCTCAGACTGGCTGACCTGTACGTCAATCAAGTGGCAAATGCCATAGTGAGGATGGATGATAGGCTAACTTTTAATAAAAAATATTTTTTTTTTTTCAATGCCATGCGATCTACCCACACTACCTTTGCGATCGACCGGTCGATCGCGATCGACGTAATGGGCACCCCTGGACTAGATAATTCCTTCTCAGAGGTATCAGATACAAGGAGACTTTTCCTTGTCATCTCTTTTAGTGTTGATATACAAATCATCTCTTTTTGTAATACTTACCCTGCTTTCAGATTTACCCTGCAGTTTAAGACCAAACTTTTTTTTAAAGGGAATGCTAAAAATCTCGTGAGTTTTTAGCTTTGTTTTTGTTTTCCGTCATGCCATAATGAGGTGCAATTGCTGTATTTTGTTTCTTTATATGTTTTAGATTTGTATTACCTCATGCATCCCAAGCCACTGATTGTTTATATGAAGCTGTGCCATTCCCTCAACACAAAACCAGTCACGTAATAACATTAGAATTGTTAATGCTTTTTAAAAAAAAAAGACATGAATGGCAGCACTTTCATCCTCAGCTCCCTCTCATTAGTGCTTTAATCAGGACATGATAATGAATAGAGAAGAAGACAGGGTGCAGCAAGTCATGGAATAATTTAGTGAACCTCCAAGCAGACATATAACCCTGTGTGTTTAACTTGTCTAAAATGAAAAGCACCCATTCAGTGATTCCATTCAGCATCCAACAATGCCTAATGAAAGTCATTTTATTACTGATTTAAAAAAGACATTTTTTATTCTTTTTGGCAATAGCAATGCGTGGGATCCTGACAGTAAATTTCATTTTTGACAGATCAACATTTAATAATTTTTTTTGGGTAGGTTAGCAAATGTCCAATGGAGGAATTATGCTTTGTAGAATTGAATACAACATAATTAACGATCCATATTCATTCTGATCATTTCAAATTCAAACCTCTCAAAAGCACAGAAGTCTCTCTAGAAGCTCATGAATCATGTTAAGATATAACAACCTTATGCATTTTTATTGTATTTTCAGATTTTGATCCAGCGTGATGTATACATGCACACATAGTATTAGAAATGTATACAATCTGAAGAACTTAGAAGTTGCTTGATGATGCATGAAATTTATAAAATGATAAGACCGAACAGAGCGTTTTGCATAGCCTTAGGCTCAGTATTTTATTGTATGCCTGCATTTGTATGGGCATAATGTATGTATGAGGTGCTTTGGCAGGACTAAAATATAAAATATTGGAATTCTTGGAACACAAAGGTCTTCAGTGAAAAACACAGTGGGATAGAGCAGTTGCAGACACACAGTGATGAGACTTCTAATAAGAGCTGTAGGCAGTCAGCTCCTAACTCTCTGCAGAGATGTCGCATGATAAGACAAAGTGGCTTTGACACAAAATAAACATGCTCCACACAGTCCAGTTAATGCTGCAGGTAACCCGTTTGGGTTTTCAATCAAGGAGAAGAGCTGCAGCTAGTGGTGGATGGTAACTAAGTACACTTACTCGAGTAAAATGTTGAGGTACTTTACGTGACTATTTCCATTTTCTGTCACCATATTCTTTTACTCTGCTACAATTAAGTGAAATATTGTACTTTTTTATTTGATAGCTTTAAATACTAGTTACTTTCCAGTTTTAGACACAAAATAAAAAAAAAATTTAAAAAATAAATGATGATGTGTTACTATAGGAATATAAGACTGTATTGATACCCAGGCAATTACAGGCTACCCAGCAGATTATAAAGTACTTAAAATCAGCCCCATCTTTACCAGCTGCAGTAATGCATCAATAATGTAATAATATAATACACATTATTCTGAAATGGGACATTCTGCATAATGAGCACTTTTGCTGTTTACTTTACAAGTGCAATGTGTAAGATATGCCTGAGTTTAAATTTGAAACATAAAAAGACATCTATGTGTTGTGTTGCAGAGATATCTACTGAGATCGACATGCTAACTGACTAGCCCCAGGCCGTCATGTCTTGTAATACCACTGGTTCCTCTAGAGGCGATAGTGAGTCATTGTGGCACCAGTGTGACATCAGTACAGAAGGAGAAGCAGTACAGCTGCCTGACTCGACTGGGTTTGTCCATATTACATCCATGATCCCTGCACGTTTTGATAGTTTGTTTGGTTTAAATTCAAAGTGGCAGAAATGAGAAAACGACTTGCACCCTCGTCTTCTTCCCACCACTGTCGGTAGTATAGCGTCATCACCCGGGAGACGGACCAAGCTTCAGATAGCAGTTGGCATTTAGCTCACCTTTCGCCAGGGCTACCTCTATGGCTCTGGTCCCGGGGGATTTTTTGTTGCTGCCATTACACAGGTTAGACCAAGTTCTCCACCACCCTGCTGTGACTTCCAGTGCTGGTAAAAAAAAGTGAATATACATAACACTAGAGAAGAGAGATGTATAGCTATATACTACAACACACAATATAAAGAATAAATTAGAATACACTACAAATATGCCAAACTACTAGAACTAAAATATAAACACAGGAAAACATACTATAGTAGGCCTTTTTTTTTAATAACTGATGACTGTATATTTAGATTGTATGAACCCAGTAGAGGTGAAACACTGCCCCCTATTTCTTCGGAGCAGGTGGCTTGGAATTAAACGTTGCACCTTTAAATGTACTTTGATGTCAATGTTTTGTACTTTGTACTTGTACAAAGCGTGACTTTTTTCTAGCAACTCAGTATATCCACACAGTGGTATTGCTACTTATACTTGTAATATGTCGGAGTACTTCCACGCTCCATGCCCTCCCAGCTAGGAGCTGAGGTCTGCCACATTTTGCACTTGGCTCTCAGAGCCTAGAAGCATCGTGATAATCCAATTATTTGCTAGACTGCAGCATCCACCTGCTGGGCATTATGGCAGCGTCTCACCCAGTGGTTTCACTGGTGCTCCTGCACATGAGTAGGCTACAATGATATTTCTCAAGAATGGATATTGGCATTACTTTTCACAAACAGCATTACCTGACAATTATCTGTCAGCCCACAGCTAGACCATTAGCCAAAAAAACAATGTTTATAAGCAGGGGGTGGGAAGGTGGGAAGGTCTACTTGGGAAGGTCTCTTACTATGTGGTGCTTTCCACAGATGCAAGATCCTAAAGAGGAATGATAAAGGCAACTGACAGCATGTGGTCTTTGGAAGAATCCTGGAACATTCTTCATCGTGGATGTGTTATGAGGACAACAGGATGGTGTCATTCTTGCATGAACAGGCTGGGAGGAGTCTGGGTCAGTTGACAGTTGAATGCTTCTTCAACACGACATGTGATTCTTCCTCTCACAGAGACAATACAGCTATTAGTTATTCCATCAGCTCCTCATGACCTGAAGATAAGGTGGTACGCTGCATGATGATGCTACAACATTGGCTAGTACCCATCTTACTATTAATTGTTTTTTTGGGGGGGATTTTTTACTTATGCACTGCAAAGGTCTAACGACAGAGGACGTTGTTTGCTCAAATGATTGTACAGTAATTTGTGATATTGGGCTATATAAATACAATTTGATTAGATTTTTTGTATTTGATATGGGGTCCTTTCTCAGTTGAAATGATCAGGAAGCAAGTTCTTGAAGAGGAATTCTCTGGATGCTGAATAGCCTTTCCAGAACTAGAAAATGTTGGTTTGTCCCACTTTAGCATTTTAAATTTAGTCACTTAAATACCCAAATGCTGTTGCTGCTTAACGTTGCTGTGACTAAAATAATCTGTGAACAAAATGTGCACGCACTGGGTTTTTCAAAAAAGCATTATACAAGCGGCCACACCATTTGACCAGTGAGCACATAGAGTGCGTCTATCACTTGAGTGCTTTCAAGCACCACAAAAAAAGAATGATTTTGATGCTTCACACTTTCAACCCTTTACATTAAATTCCTCTATTGTATCATACACATTTGCACGTTTGCATATGCTGCAATGACATGTAAGGTAGCGTAATTGTAACTTAGGGCTGTTATATAGAAATCATTGTGCACAATCTATTCATAGCTGGGGTAGTCCTGCTGACAGTGTGATTGGCATCTATTCATTTCCTCTGAATTGAAAACAGGCTTAATCAGAGTCAATCATTGACCCTTTCAGACAGATACCGATAACTGAATGATGCAGAGGATTAGCTGGCTCTGCCATTGCCTTGTTTACCTCCTGTGTTTGTAAGCCAGAAAACGGCTGCATTAATGGCACAAAAAACATTAATCACAGCAAACAATTTTCTCTCCCACTGTAACCCCTTCCAATGCAAAGGCTTTCATTTCCTGTTCAATCTCTTGACAGAAATCCAATCAACAATGAATCATAATTTATTCACACTTGGAGAGAGAATCCACTTCAAGTATATGAAGACATCTCATTATTTTAATAGACACACAAGAGAGACAAAGCCCACATTATTGACTTAGTAGACAACAGAAAGGGATTGTGTTTTCAATTTGATTGACGGATAAATGGATAGGATATATCATTTGTAGGTGAATATTCATTAGTTTTCTTTCTGATAATAAAAACAATGGCTGTTCTTTTGTTCTGGTCTTCACCACAAGGACAACCAATCAGTTCCTTTATGACCACTGGTCAGTCAGGACAACGCCTGTGTTGACAACGTATATAAGGCAACAGTAGGTGCGTTTCCATCCACCTGTTTCTATGCACATTTTCAATTGCGCATAAACTAACCATAGTAAAAATGTACTGTTGGATATATATTATAAGTTAAACAGCAAGTATTACAGTACTTTCAGTGTATTGAGATATTAAAATGAGCAATTTTCATTTAAAGTTAAGTGATTTAAGTAGTGTTTTTGTGACTTTTTTTCTTCTCTAGATCCAATAGAACATTGATAACACTCAAAAGCGATTTTTTTAGTTAAGTGTTCTGAAATTAGTGAAAATAATTTTTTGTCGATGTTTTTTATTTTATTTTCAAGCAAAAGAGATTTGGGAGTGGAGCATAAATACTGGGTATTTAGACGCAATTTCCTCGATAAAATGAATGAATGGATGGTCGGCAAGGTAGCCTGCCAGGCAGCCAGTTGTAATATATGACCTTATAGAATGTTGAACGATGCCGGCCGACTGATAGAAAGCTAAATATTTTACGGGTAGTCAGTTGGCACTTCTATTTTGTATATGTTTTTTATATTTTTTATTGGTTATTATTAATTTTCTTTTGCATGAACTGCAGCTATTCTGGTTGTGATGAAGCCCCCTTTTAATCAAAAACTGCTCTATTTCTCCATTGCTACAGGTGATAAATATAAACTTTCCAATTCAAAAACACATATTTTCTGTGTTTGCGAAAGTGGAAATAAAGTACTGCTCCTTTTCATGTCAGATGCCCATAACCACTCATAAGTCCACTTCTGCTTTGAGTGATGGGCAGCTGGAGACGAACCCCCAGGAACAGTGCTGTGCTGTATGGCAATTGTGGAGTGAAAGTGGGCAAAGTCAGAACTGCAGATTGCTTCACTTACTCAGGTCTTTGAAGACTTTTTTTTTGTCATAAACACCATTATGAAAGAAACAGCTGTTTTTTTTATCTTAAATCTTTTTGGGGCATTTACAAGCCTTTATTCAATAACCGCAGCAGTCACAATATTTCTCTTGAATCCGACTCTACTTAGTGAAGCTTGTTTTCCTTCTTCAGAATATTCATTTCAATGGATATTCTTTCAAAATCAATCAATGATAAGATCTTCAAAAATCAGGTACAGCTGGCCATGGGCCAACCATTCTTATCAGTGTAGGCTAGACTTTCTGTGGCAACATGTGAGATAAATTGATAATCCATCATATTCTTTTGTACACACATTTAATAGATTACTGTATTATTATCTGGAAAGGTACAGAGACATTACCAAATGAGTAAATCTTATATAGATATCCATATCTCTAAGCAAACTAGCTTCACAGGCTTAAAATAAACAAGAATAAACTGATTTTCTTTTTTTTCTTTTGTCTGTCTCTCCGCGGTGTGGGTTGTTCATCAGCATGAGTAGTAATCGTGTATGTGTTTGATAAGTGCGTTAACTGCAGACCCTGGAATTAAAAAATCAACTGAGGCATGAAATAAACAAAAGGCAGACTACGATATGGCTTCTCTTTCCCAGCAATTACTAGGCAATGAAATGTAGCATTCATAATCACACAGCACACATCACTTAGCTTCCATCGCTTAAACTCCCTACAACTTTTCAGAGATCCAAAATTCAATAGATAATTCACGACTGTGTGATAGATGGGGACTCTGATGAGGTGTATCACATGGACACAGGTCATTTTCTCTTCAACTGTGTTAACTGTGGGGCTACCCTGTAAACCTACCACTTTATATTATAGGACCATAATGATGAAAAGAAACATATATGCAGAATAATAAGTACAATGCTCTACTTTTCTTTCTTATGATATAATGATATAATTCAGTTAAACACTTATCCAATCACATCCATAGATTTGAGAGTTTGTGTTGCCTATATATGCACAAAGGGGATATGTCTCATTGCGGCAGGGCCTCAGCAATTGAATTGCGTCTCTCCTCTGAGCTATGACACAGAGAGAAAGGAGACTGAAAACAGTTTAAACTCACACCTCTATTGATTTATCCTTTATTGCTTGAGATTTATGAATTATTGTAAATCTGATGGTGTCTCTCATAATACTGCCACAGGCTTTTTAAATCAAGCTGACAGGCTTATTATTAAGCTCCGGCAGTGAAGGCAGCGCAGCATGGAGGAATGTACCATCCCTGATCCAGGAGGAGAAAATGTTACCCAACCCTCCCTGGTGGTGAGAAGTTGTTGCACCAGAACTACATCCCCTAACAGTTGCCATGGCACTCTCCATCAGTCTTAGCAATGAAATAGCGCTGGCCTAACAATAATGGAATCTCGAGCCACTCACACTGTATATCAGTCCAGCATCATTGATATTGCATGACTTCTCCACTAATAAATATAACAGTACTGTCACCCCTCACAGTATATCATGCATGCGTGGGAATGTGACTGATGATAATTGATATGGATTCAAGTAATGCATCAATAATATATGAAAACCATGATGGGAAAAAACAAAGTAATAGGCAATGTGTGGGGTTATGGCCACTTTTATGCCCGCAAGAAGTTACAAACTGATAATAAAACTGCAGAAGTGTTTCCTAAACAGCAGCACTCTACAGGAAAAAAATGGATTCACCATTGTTAGATGATTTGGTACCCTTAACTGAGTTGGATGGCAAAAATGACCAATTGAAGTTACATTTTTTTGCGACTATGTGAAGAAGAAGAAAAACACTAGACAAAAACTCTTGGCAGGGATGGGAGAGAATGAGTGCTGTCAGAAAAGTATCCAATCATCTGTCACGTTTGCATAAGAAAAGAATCTGAAAAGTGACTCTTTTACATAGCCCATCGCGTTACACTTGAAAAAGTCCAATGCAATATAAGTGCTCGTCTTAACTCAGAAGAACAGCCTAAGCTGCATGCCTCATGAATAAAACTGTGTTCTTTAAAATGTCCTTCTCTCACTCCTCTCTGTCCTTCCACTCCGTATTTTATGAAGTCTTTTTAAAACTTCCATTATGCTGAAGTAGTGGGAGTATGCCTTGGTTTCTTGTGCACCAAATCTACCTGATATAATGTATCTCAAATTCATCTCTGGCACCACGAAAAATGTAAATGTGTCTTTACTTATGTGAGCTGCCACTTTTATCAGAGCAACTACCCTCGCAACACTCCACCATCCCTTCTGCTGCATAATAACATGTTTTTTTGTCTTTTTTCAATTCTATTTTATGAGCTCAGACTCAGAGATTTAACAGTTCAATACTCATATTACAATTTAGGAAACACTGTGGAAAAAATAACACAGCCTAGAGAGAATAACATTAAACAATTTGGACACAGTTCAGAGCCCTGTTCCCTTATTTCCCATCATGAATTGCTAAGGCCTAACTTGGCACAATTCACACCTAACACATGAAATGGTTGCTCCGTTTCATTTGAAACCATGACAGAATAATGATGGATTCTCACTGTTGAAAACATTTATCTGCTATGAGATAAGTGTGGCATTTTTGATTAATGTTGCGGTGTATTCAGTTCTGTCTGGGCTTTGTCCTGTGGCCTGAACTATTAGTAGATTAGGTAACAACTGTATATCTGCAGAGGGTCACTGTTGTGTAGTCCACATGACAGGCTACAAAGCTGTCAGACAGAGATACCCAGGAGGCCCGCGTGGTTTCCTGTAAATGGATAAACAAGCACGCAAATCAATCATTTGTCATGCTGATAATATCACTGATGACATTTCTCCCCTGACTTTGTCATTTAATTTTACTGAAACATTTGTGGAGTATCCGTCTCATGATGCACTAGCAATTTCAGGCTTGGTGTATTGCAATATCTTAGTATTGGGAATTCTTTGTTGAATGTTTGATTTTATCTTCGACTCCAACCTCTTTTGACTGTTTCATTGCATTTTTTTAAGTGTCTCTAGAGACGGCAATGTCGATGTTTCAGTCATCCAGACTGAAATATCTCGACAACTATTCGATGGACACATAGCCAATATTAGATGGAGAAAATGGATTGAACACTGCTAAAATATGAACAAATAAATGTAATGGCCCATGTTTTGAGCATGTTTTTCAAGTATTGCCAACATACTGATCATGTTTTCCTTTTCTAATCTGGGTGTTGGTTGTTTTTGGTCTGGGTCTTTCTTTTTTTTGTATATCTCTATTATTCTGTGGCATTTGTTTTTATATGAAGCAGAATAAGGGGAACTATTTTAAAGGCATATTATGATGACATACTCTGGTCCCCTTTGTGTATTACCATCAGTTTTTATCTACGTTTTAATCTGTTAGTACTTTTTTATAGCATATTATTTATTTCCCCTTATTTTGATTGATTGTTATTTCTATGAATTTCAATTTATTTTGCTACTTACCTGTTTACCTATTATTATTATTATTATTATTAGTAGTAGTAGTAGTAGTAGTAGTAGTAGTAGTATTTTGTTTCTTGCTTTTTTCCTAAAAATACTGCTTTTGCATTTGAGGCATATGTTATGGGATGTTCTTTTTCATTATTTATATTGAATGAAAACAATTATGAATGATGAATTTAAATGAATTTGGTGATTCTCTGACTTTTCATCTAGCGACATCATCTAGTCAAAATAATTTATTTGTCCAATACTTTATTTTAAGACACATTAGCCTCAGCTGTACTTTGTATTTAGTTCTAATTAGCAAATATGCTAACTCACTAAACTAAGATGATGAACATAGTAAACATCATAGCTGATGCAAATAGCATATTTGCTGCTTTCTCATTGTGAGCATGTTTACTCGCTGTGCCATGTAGCACAATCTGTCACAATCTACTTAATACTATTTTATTCAGCATAAATTAATCCATGTGATAACTATAGCTGTGTTAATTCATATCATGCAATACAGACACAGTGATAGAGCAATATCTAAATTACCTCATAAAGAGACATACAGTTTTTCTTTTTTTAAGAAAGTGAGTATCACGCTACACTATAGTACAACATGTCACAGCTGTGTTTTTTTTAATAAGGTATAATTGTGTTGACTGAAGCTTTCTGCCTTCCTCCCTTCTTGCACGGGAAATTATGAAAAGATACCCATTTATAGAAAGGCCTTCTGTGTGCATTAGTAATCACTTTGTGCTTTCCCCCCCTACTGGGTCAGCCACATTGCTGGGGGTAGAGCAGCTGAATGCTGATGGGACCAAAACCCAATGCCACAATCCCATTTGAGCAGTCACTGGTACTTCGCCTTAAATGCTTTTCAATCTGCTGGAGATCACATTAGGCGGCTCCTTCTTATCGACTCATCTAAAGAGTTTATGTCTTCATCTAATTAAGGGCAGTGCTTCCATAATAGCTCAATGCTTAGGCTGAGTTATTTCATAAGTGTGCCCATAGCTTGGCCCATACAGTATGTGCTCCTCCACTGTCTGCTTAAAATGATATGTTCATACTGAGCACTCAGGTTTGTCTTGTGTCATAGTAATAACACTCATAATAGAAATAGAAAGTGTCACAGCTATGGTAAAGAGATAATCATCATTACCACCTTGTGTTTTTTATCAGAATTGTTACACAGAGGATCTTTTATCAGATGTGTCCATGTAAATCTTCGATACCTGGACTTTATATACCCTGCACTCTCTCCATATGGGCTGTAGGCTTACAGTGGTGAGTGTCCGTTTCTTGATATATTGCATCCCCTATCTGGAGACTTATTGAAGTTGACAGGATCACAGTTCAGGCCGATATGAGATGGGTCCAAGGTGTCCACTGCCTAGGCCTGCCAGCTCAGTCTGTTTCCGTGCTGCTCTTTGTGTCACAAGGCAAGCCTTCTTTTTAGACAAGGGAATGAAAGATGGGGCTGAGATGCATTATGCATGTGAATGCAGTGGAGGCAGGCATCTGCACTAACAAGCCAAAACACTTTCACAGGGCATCACACCGGCCCTCGCTGTATTCTCCCTTCACAAATATAGACTGAGCTATTGTAAGCAATTGAGTTGATTCACATGGAACACTGCGGGGCACACGTCTTAATGTTTTTGTTGCTAAATCATTTGCTAAATCCTCATAAAAATTCAAATGCAGTAGTCCTTTGTCAGGAATAAATATGACAATATAAAAATATGACTCAACTTCAATAAAAATTCCGGACAGCTCTTACATTTATTACTCTAAACAGAGGGTTTCAGGCCTTCTTCGCAGGAACTGGAACATTGAAAGTGATGTTTCAATTGTCACCTCTCACACACATACAGTGAAGCCATGCAAAGTGCTGGCCTGATCAAAGAGCAATTTGGGTCTCAGTGTCTCGCCCAAGGACACTTTGACACATGAGCAGGAGGAGCCAAGATTCAAACAATCAAACACATTTGAAGCAAATAGGTAGGCCTATATAGAGAAGGTATGAACCTGCAGTGCTTACAGTATACTGATATACAATGAAAAGAATTGTGTAAAATAGTGGATATTTCATAGTTAATTATAAATTATTGAATGTCCTTATCACAGGTGTTCAGTGAAGTCTGTATGTTTGTAGGGTTTTCTGTCAACAAGTGATCATCCCAACTGAGGGATATTTAAAACAGCCCTTTTTGCTGTTCTCGCGCTGTAAACTGGACCCCTCTGCCACCACTTTACTGACACTAGCGTCAAAGCGCTGTCTATCTCTCTGGGATTTCTTAATTGTCTGTATTTTACACAATGGATTGATTTCGTTTGATAGGTGTGACACCAGAAAGCTTTAACATATTCAAGCATCTGTTTTTTTCTCATTTTTCTGTACTTGTTCTTGGTTGGCTTCCATCAATAAACACTGTCCTGAAATCCTTCCAATTGAGTAATTTGGCATAAGATTTGTTTAATACATATCCTTTCAACTACACTGCATAGAAATGGGCCGTGTCCCAAAGAAGATTGTTGACAATAAAAGCAGCAATAAACCAGCCCGTCCGTCATTAAGCGATTGTTCAGAAGAGGAGCCAATCGTTTCTTTCTGTTTGCTGTTTTGATGGGCCTGTTGCTTGTGTGGTGGACACACTCTGTTCTGCTGATCAGCCTCTGTGAATCCATTTGGTCATCCACATCTGTCTGATCTTTATGTTTTATCTATGTCGATAAAAACAGAGGGAAGCTATGCGACTGGGGGGTACGATTGGATACCTAAAAATCCATCTCAAATAACAAATCCCTCTGTCTAGGAAGAAAGCATATAATCTTTTCTCAGTGGTCTGATCATGTGATTAATCCTGTAATCCTTTAGTTGTCATGGATACAGAGGGTTCTAAATAATTCCGTTTTCTTAAATCATTAATTTTCTATCGCAATCCTTTCGAGTTGAACGCTGACATTTTTTTATTATTGAACAATAAAACCAAAGAGTTCAATTTCATATTTTTGTATACATTTTACAAGAAGCTGTACAAGTGCTGTGAAAGGAGAGAAACATGAACCATAGATCAGTGTCAAACATTTGGAAAATATGACATGTAGATATTATGTAACGCCAACTCATTCTTCTGGTCCCAGGTACGTCCCTGTCGCACATTTTGAGGACCTGCCTATTCTTCACACCAAAGTTGTTGTCATTTTTGGTTAAAGGATAATGTATTGCATTGCATTTAGTATAGCCTGTCTCAGATATATTTTTGTAATTGTTTTGTTTGTATTTTTCTACTGACCTAGACTGTTGTTATGTTGATATTCCTCTTAAAACGTCCATAAAGAGGAACATTGATTCACTTCATGTCATTAGCACTATATAGAAGAGCACTGAGTGCTTTATTTCACTGTTGGTGATAAAGTTGTGAATAATTAAGCAGCCAGTCTGCCTTTTATAACATGCAGACTCATTTTAACCGACTTCAAAACATTAGATTGGCTCTATTCACAGGCAGACCTCATATTAGAACCCTGTTAATGGTTCTGCATCAAATTATTCAGAACAAACACAAGAGCAGTGGAATGCCAAAATAGGAATTAAGAATTAATTTGTAGGGTAATTGTGATGCAAATGAAGGCAGATGTCTAACCCAAAATGAAATTCACATTTGCTTTTCTTGTGATCTTGGGGCAGCATCCCAATTGCGTTTATAACTGATAGAACCTTAACAGTCTCTGACAGTAAGTGGTGATTATTTTGGGATATTTGTGAGCATTTTGTGGAATGGACCAGTTCCAGCCTGGAAAATGTAGCTTTGATTGAGAAAAAAGTCTTCCTCAGAGCTTACATAACCACAAAAAAGATCAAATATCATTTGAGGTGGACTTCCCAATTAATATTCTAGATTTGAGAGATGGTCTTTCTCGCATTAGTATTCATGTCATGCCTTAAAGATACGCCACAGGAGACAGCATTAGGAGGATATTGTACAGCCAAGTGAAAAATTAAACTCCATGACCACTCTTTTGGCTGCAATATTAATGGGTGCACACACATTTATTGAACAAACAACATCAATCAATAGTATCTGTGTTTCTGTGCTGTGAGGTAAGAGAAGTGGAACATGTATTTTGTAAACTGTATATGGATGATTAGAAATGATTGCTGTTGAATTAATAAAATCGAGAATCTGGTAGTAGACGTCTCCCTAGTTCTGATTGATTCTAAATGTGCGTATAAACACGCAAAGGTTACATTTTTGTGTGTATGTGTAACTCCTGTGTATGTGGCATTAAAAATGCTAAGAATACACCAGGCTTTTCACACAATGTACTCTCAAGTAAAGAGAAACCTGTAGCGTAGAGTAGAGGTTCAAGTAAATAGTATGCTGGCCTACATAGAAACAGAGCAGTAACAGTGACATAATGCCTATAGCCTACAGTACATTATGCAATGTCGTAATTTCATGATATGCTGATTATTTAACAAAAAAAATACATGCA
Source organism: Bovichtus diacanthus (assembly GCA_943590825.1). Lineage (NCBI taxonomy): Eukaryota > Metazoa > Chordata > Actinopteri > Perciformes > Bovichtidae > Bovichtus > Bovichtus diacanthus. Next base: position 9,746,503 of record CALSBV010011748.1, read on the forward strand.
TACATACATACTTGGTCTAGACAATGCATAAAAATGCTGATACTACTACAATTCTCAGGGAAAGCAAGGGGAAATGCAAAACGTGTTCTTTGACTGTCCTATCATGTTAAACTGGTTTGCTGTTCTGTCTACAATTTGTTCTATTAATATTTATATTGTTTTAATATGTGATTATAAGGAAGCATATAACCATATAGTGTGTGAATGTCGAGATGTCATTTAACGCTACTCTGCTAATCCAGGCATGTTACATTTTAGCAACTTTGCTAGCTTTCGTTTAGCTGGCGTTACTATTACACTCCCTTCAGAGTTGATTAGCTAGGTCTGCATTATCATTGTGGGATAGAAACCTTAATTAAGATGTTGGTTCATCAACATTTTTATTTTGAAGTTACAGGAAACAACTACCGGGGAAATAAATGTAAATTAGCTTTACTTTTTCCTTGTTTTTCCTTGTTTTTCCTTGTGCGGTGCGAGGGTCTAAGGACAGAGGGTGTCGTATCCTGTGCAGTCTGTAAAGCCCACTGAGACAAATGTCTAATTTGCGATATTGGGCTATATAAATAAACTTCATTTGATTTCACTTAAGGCTAGCAGTGTGGCCGTTTCAGCAGCCATAGCTTCTGTTGCACAGCTAAAGTGCAGTTATTGCAATTAGTTTGGTGCTCATTTTAAATTCTGTTTTAATGGAAATAATAATTCTCTATGGTATAAAATGTGCTGAGTATCTCATGATGAGGAAAATGTCTTTGCTATAACAACAGAAAGATAAAATGAAAGCCTAAAGTGCAGACATTAAAGTCTAGGTAAGAGAAATAGACAATTATCACTTGCACAAATTAATTGAGTTTTGCATCATGTTTGAGATGAGACACAGTAAGAGTTTGCTATTAGTACGTTCAGAAGATTGACCTAAATGTGCTTACAAGCATTTTAATGTGAGGGAGATGGACACATAAAGAATCAGTCTGAAATCCTAGATGTGGTGTCAATTCTCATTTTTCACTTGGAGGGACACAAACACAACACTATTTTTAGTGACAAGTCGAAGCCATGTCTGTTGTGTTAGCGTTAGGGATTATTCAATCCATTCAACTGATTCTAAGGTTGAAGAAGTGCAACTGTTTATTTTCGGTGAATGACTGGAAATAAACAGTTGCACTTCTTCAACATTGCACTTCAACCTAAAAATAATCATCGTGTAATCTGCCTCCCATCGAGCTTTCATGAAAGCACCCACTGTAAATCAGCAATAATAACACAAATACAGATTAGTACACAAAGAAAAAAAGATATCATGTAGCCATGTTCTCAACTCCTCTTTTTTGTCTCGATGGCAGCAATGTGTTTATGGACAAATACAGCGTCAAATGTTGAATTTTGAACGCCAGCCACTGGCCAACCTCTTATGTTTGTTGTGGTTCAACAATGAAAGTTTCAAGGGTCTCCGTTATTGGCCGAAGCACGAGGCTTTGACAGAAGTTTTAAATCTCACTCTACAGTACCTACAGTCATCAATTCCATGCTAAGTGGTTGTAATGGTACTTGTATCTTATATCAGTGTGTCGTGGTAAGTAACAATGTGGAAGCTTTATCTGACATGACAAGTAAGTGGTATAAAAAATGTGGGAGAGACCCATTATAATATGGGCAGAATACAGACATGTTGTGAAGCTGAGGTCAGTGTAGCAAAAAGTTTGACCTAACCTCACATGAACAGTCATGAATGAATTAATCTACAGCAGTTTAACCCTCATCCTCCCAACTGTGCTCGCAGCAGACCCCAGAGGTATACTTTTTTTTTGTAATATCTCATAGTTGCTTTATTCTATCGCTCCAATTGTTCCTGACTTTGTCAGTCAATTTGTTCCTAACGACTTCATATAATTTGTGTCTGTTTTAATTAGTGCTTTTTAAAAATACCAACATGTTTAATATGTATTGGGGTCATATGGGGACCCCCGTCAAAAGCACCCAATTGCATTGGGTCCTAATTCATTGTCATTTTGAAGGAGACAGATATAGATGCAACAGACACAGATTCCCTCATATGCTCTGTCTATGTTTTACACAGTATGCAAATGTAACTGTAACTAACTGATTTAAATGTTCTTCAGATGACATTATTTACATAACTAACAATGCTTTGAGAAGAAATAGGTGAATGTTTTGCTGTGCTGGTAGTCCTCGTATGTTTAATATGTTGGGATGTTGAGGGTTAAAGAACACTGACAACTTACTGGCACTACACTAAAAGTGCCACTGTGCCAGCAGCAGGTTGCTCCATCCATTATGTGATGAGATACAACAATGAAGACTAGTCCACCATTAACTCTGCTTATGTAATAACTGATAGATCAGGATGCCTGTTGACCTTATTCATTATGTAGATAGAGTAAGCTGCGCCTGGGGAAAATCTATTTGTCACAGTTTTGCTCTAGTTCTTGTCATGGCTCTACTCGCTGAACAATTAGTCAACAAGTCAGGAATCAGTGTGTGTGTGTGTGTGTGTGTTTAGAAAATACTGTCACACATGGATACGGGCATGAATATTAAAATATTTCCAGATGCTGGGTTTTCTGCACCTTACACACACTCAACATCTAAATGGGTTTGCATTTCATTTGCAGGCCCATTTAAGATGCAGTGTCTCTTGTGGTGGAACACCTGGTCTTATTAGTATAGTGCACACATCCGCTTTCTGCCATCTGCAGCAGTGATGTCAGCACCTCAGTGGGTAACTATTCCCACCCCTGCATTCCCCACAATCAGTGGCGTTAGATGGAAGAAATAGAGCTGATGAAGAGGGGGACAAGCAGAATGAGACATGGAGGAGATGAAGATCCCTGCGGTGAGTAGGGGTTTGATTCTGCTGGAAACCAGCAGTCCCTTGAGAAACAGTCTCTGAGCAGCAGAGGTGGGGAGGATGGAGAGGGGCCACGTGCAGTAACTCTTCCGCATGCTTCTGACTAATTATCAACCCAACAAGGAACAACCAGCTGTTCACATCCACCACACACCATTAGACTAATATCACACATTAGCATGAGGAATATTCGCCTGCCATCTTGGTAAACAGAAACATTCATAACAACTGATGGGTAAAGTGACATTACATATCTTGAAGTGAGGCTTATGTAAGACATTCTTTTAATTACGTTCAATTGCACAAATCAAAGTGGTATCCTGAATTATTTGTGATACGCACATGGTTGCTTTTCGGTTTTTCTGGTGCATTGTCCAATTGCAGTCAGACGGGTGGACATCATTTAACTGTCTGCTCAGAATCAGCCTGTAAATTGTATTTTATGAATATGAGCCTCAGTAATACTTTTGGTACTTTCACAAGCTAAAATAATTGAAGCAGCCCTATGACTGAGGCATCAGTCATCCCTGAGAATCACAAATGATAAGTGTGTTACCCCTAGGTGAACATTTCAGGATTTTATTATAAAGTTTGAAATAGCTTTACCTTATCATCAGACTTACAGGAATGATGTTCATATGAGGTAAAAAGCCAAAAAGGAAAAAAGTTACCAAACACTAAGAGATTAAATTAAAATATAAAGATATCTCTGAATTAAACATCATTGCAAGTCCACGTGATCCCTATCAGCTCTAGTTCACTCCTGAACATTCTAAATACACAGAGGCAGCTACTAAACGTGATGACCAGAACTCCAGCTACTGCTTTAACTATAAAACAATGAATAAACAGTGAAAGTTATGGTCATTCTGTTGTTTTAATGCAACATTCATCGACTAAAACAAGTCCCTGTTTTTCAAATCAATGCAAATGGCTTTTCAACCATAAACTGATGCATCACAGTAGATTGATTTTTGTATTTACATTAATAGAAAATGGTCTTTATGTAGCCCTTATGGCCAAACACTAACTGTTGTTTGTTTAGTGCCGATCAACTGGCAGAAAGCACATGACTCATTGTGTCATGTTAGTCGAGGGATTACATTGGACAGGTCATTTAACCAGATGTCAGTTCACTGTTAGGTTACTAACAGTTCCATACAGCATGGTATGTATTGTATTAAACAACTATTTATAATTTATTCTAACAACACTAATCAAGGCGAAAAGGCGCTGAAATACGGGTAGTTGGGAATTACCAACTAATTAAGACTATAAATAATACATTCAGACCACACATAAAGTCAAAATACACGGGAGAAGTAAGTCTAGACACATTTAATGTATTCGTGTTTTGCTTTCAATACATTCTGTTGCCACAGCAGCAGACATTACACTTAGTATAAAGAAAACAATTTTATGTGTAAAACGTTCTCTTTTTAAATACATTAACACACAGCATACACGTCCCTATGAGGACTGTTTGTGAACAAATATGGGGGATGATTACAGAGGTGGCAGCCCCTTATCATTATCTAAGATTATAAGGGTTATGTTTGGGATATAACAGAATTTTCTCCCTTGTCTGAAGAAAGAATCAGTGGTTCAAATGTACTGTATGATGTTTGCATTATTCATAGAATAATGCCGGCGCCTTTGCAGTCAAGGCTGCTAGACTCTGGAATGACCTGCCTGAGGAGATCAGGGCTGCAAACTCTGTTTCGGCTTTTAAATCACTTTTAGAAACTTTTATTTTGTGTTTTATGACATTTTGTTCATTTTACTCTCTGTGTTTTATTATGTGTTTAGTTCATTTAATTCTCTTTGTGTTCTAAATGTCTTCTGTTTTCATTGTAAAGCGCTTTGTAACTTAGTTTGAAAGGTGCTATATAAATAAAGTGTACTATTATTATTATTATTATACAGTATGTACTTTCAATCAGCTATTTCAACCTCAGCTGCGCAAGATAGTTATTCTAATCATAATACGGTCTTGATCTGGGAATATTAGTGTGAGCTTACCACTCCAGCTGATTTACTGCTGGTTCCCTGTAAATGTGATCATATCACATTCTAGTTTCATTGTGCTCAGAGAAATGAACCGTGCGTATTTCACAGGATGGGAGTACTCCATTAGAGTGAATTAAAAACTGTTTTGTTCAAAGGTCCTCACATCTGGTTGATAAAACGTATTCATGCAGTAAAAAAAAATGAAATGAAATAAACACATCTTTTATTATAGTCTAGCAATGATATTAACGTGGATGCAGAATTTGCTCCTGAGAAAGGTTCCCTCATTACAGGCATTTTAAGTTCGCAGGCCATTTAGAATTCTGCCTGAAACAGCTAAGGCCGCAATTTGGCAGTTCACATCCGCAGGGGTGAGTGTGATTACCATTAAATACATTACACTCATGACTGACAGCCTTTCTATGTTGTGACAATCAATATAATTGGCTGCCAAATGCTGGAAAGCATTATACCTCCCTAGTCCCTTATGAGTATTGTGAAAGTTCATGCTGTAACACACCATAGCACTGGGTAAAGCCAACTCAAAGCACTCAGTACTTATCCCTGAAGAGCAGTAGTGCTCAACCTGTACAGTAAGAGGATATGGGTGTCACCTATGCAAATGAATTTGAATGATTGTCACGAAGGATTAGAATGACGGTACACCCACACTGCTTGCATGTGAATCAGATGTTGAAAAGTGTTCAAAGTGAAACGGGGCTGACATTTAGTAAACGTTTTGTCACATCAACTCAAGTCACAGATAGATATTTTACAACATTAACATTCCTGTCATTCTTGTACGTCAACGGGAGCAAATGAAGTGCTGGAAGTTGATTTTTATAATGATTTCATTTGCTTTGATTTATAATGAGTTATTGTACACTGTGTTGAGCCACTTAGCATTCACTGTTTCCTTTGTAGTGTTTGCATTGCTAAAAGATTCAGCAGAAAACGAGTGTACACATCTGGACAACTGTTTACACGAGGAAGTTGCAAATGGTTTTCGAGCCGTAAAAAAAAGGCAAGATCCACAGAACCTGGCTGCTTCCTTTTTGTTATGTGTTAGTGTTCTCCGAGGAGTGGAACACATGAATGCTCAAAAATAACAACCAGGGCGAAAGTAAAACTCTTTATTCGGATGTAAGTTACACAACAAACAAGTGCAAACCACCATACTGAATTCTGAATGCTGGAATACAAAGTCAGTATTGTATACCCTTAACTAAGGATGGGATATCAGTCGGTCTGCTGAACAACAAAGACACCAACTACTGAACAGATTACTCTTATGTTTGACGAAGACATTCACGGCACGTAGAGAATGATTCCTAAACTATGAAAATGTTTTCATGACTTCAACCAATTTTTCTCTATTTATGCTTCTGTTACACATTTGAGCTTTTACTGCTATCCTACCTAAATTTCCCTCGGGATCAATAAAGTATCTATCTATCTGTCTGTCTGTCTGTCTGTCTGTCTGTCTGTCTGTCTGTCTGTCTGTCTGTCTGTCT
>CALSBV010011748.1:9752902-9775657 GCA_943590825.1 Bovichtus diacanthus
TCTGTCTGTCTGTCTGTCTGTCTGTCTGTCTGTCTGTCTGTCTGTCTATCTATCTATCACTGACAGTTCATTAAAGTTTACACAGTCTTCCTTTAAAGGAAGAGTTCAACATTTTGGGAAATGCTTTCTTGCCAGGAGAGTTGCAATGAATAAATGATGAAGTTAAAGTACAACCAGGAGGCAATGAGCTTAGCATAGTATAAAGAAAATGCATGCAGGGGGGAGAAGCTAGCCTGGACAAACAGTATAACATGTTGATAAGTGAGCTTTAGAGAAGCTGGATCAGACGGTCGAGGTGGTGAATACTTTCCATATGCTGATACATCTCTCATAACCGTATGCACACTGTTCATCCATTCATTTATTCTCTAATACATGTATAATTTAGTCACATATTACACTGTAAAATATGGTATATTGCATGTGATTCATATGCCAAATTGTCCCTTCAGGCCTACTCTCCACTTCAAATCTATTTGCATGTCTAAAGCAGTGGAGTCATTAAGAGGCAACCAACCACAGCGACAGTGTCTTGGTGCTCAGTGCCTCCCTGGAGCTGCTCAAGCATCGTCAGCCTTTGGAGAAAGCGAATCAGAGAGTGTCTACAGGTCCCCTATGGGAGGAGAAGAGAGCTCTTATTCTAACTCGGTGGAAAATGCCAGCACCCACAGGGGTACCGTTACACACAGCTGGGATAATAAGTATCACGGGGAGACCCGCGATTCACCAGTAAACTGAGACCAAAGCGTGGATTTCTTCCCTATTCACCGTTGCCACCAAGCAGACTCATCGCAAAAAAAAAAACCCCAATGGATCTCTTTCTCCTTACTTTAGGAGGGCTTTTGAATGTCTAAATCAGTGTGCCATGTAATACAGGATGTGGTTTATGGGACCACAGGGGAAAGTGGATGGGGTGAAACAGTGTGGGGCTATGAGATGCACTCTCCGGAAGGCAGGCTTGAATTGAAAAATGCTTGCATACAATTCACGCAGCACACAGCCTACACAAAACATCCAGTGTGAATGTATTCCCCTGGTTGATACTTTCCTTAACCACCTAACACACATAGTTTCCCCTTTGGTTTCACATTACATAGCTTTAAAATTGTTAAAGTCATCTCATTCCTCACTGTCTGGCAGTATTATATTAGATATTCTGTATCAAACACGTGTTTGTCATGCCATGTGCATCGTTGTATACATATTTCCCCTAAATTCAACCTGACATATTTGGTATATCATGTAAGTTTTGGAATAAAGAAATAATCTCCAAACACTCTTTTTATTCTCTTACTACCGCAACTAATGTCTCAGTCTATTGGTTATTTATATACCATGTGTACTATGATGTGTGAAGTGTCTATAAAATCAAGATGATTTAATTGCCGACACATTCATCATAATAAGATGACTTTAGCAGACTTCTTTTAAGGAGTGTGTGGATCAGCCAGAGAGACATGAATTCCCATTGTTACACAGTCAAATCAGCAAGGGATTGCAGGAGCTCAAGCCAAGGATTACATTTGTCACAGCAAAATTGTACCACTAGCGTTAATTTAAAAGCAAGAACAGAATACTTAGCAAGTGAGAGGCATAACTGCGTTCTTATACGTGAATTTCACTTCAACACACATTAGCACAAAGCCTTCGTTTTATTAAGCGTAACCCGTATTTCCATGGAAGAGGAAAAATGTATGCCTCACTAACACAAAAGCCTCGAGTTGCCTGAGGCCCACCTCCCCTCCTACTATCTGTTTCCCCTCTCTGTCCTCTCTCTCTTACTTGCTTCAGCTCACTCTGCTCTCTCCCTCTCTGGCATTCAGTTTAATAAGTTAGCGTGAATAGCCGTGACCGAATATAATGCCTAAGACCTGCTAGCAGGCTATAAATGTAGCCCTAATGGCTAAACCATTATAACATTCGGTACAGACTCAGACGCAGTGAATGTGTTGCTGCAGGAAAACGGAGGTGGTGGAAGGCAGGAGGCAGGGAGATGAGGAGCTCCCTCTCCATTAGCTGGTGGAATTGGAAACCAGTCCTTGTGGGCTGGGAATTGTTTGCCTCACTTCAACCGAAACTGAGATGTAAACACCTCCGTTAGTGCGCTCAGGAAAATGTCATATGAAAGTATTGTACCACCTACAAGTCTACTTCACCACCCAGCAGTAACACACAGGTAGTCTGTTGTTTTATAACATCCACCCCATGTTTTTCGTGAGCCAGAGTGAAGGCCTAATGGACCATAGCGTGCTGGAGTAGCTGGCCGGCTGTCTTACACAACACCTCTCACATTAGGATCCAACATTTACCCAAGTGCAATGTCAGATTTAATAAATGATATATATATATACGTGTTCTGGCTCTCCTGCGGAGAGTGGTGTGAGAAGATGAGAGGCTTCACAAACCATAAGTGTTCCTTTTCTTTGTAACCGGGTCAATGGCCAAGGTGCTTCTGAACAGAGAGTAGGGGGAAGTGATGTGGGTAGTGGGGGTTGTGGTGCATAATTAAATGTAGTGCAGGATGGGAAATGCATGTTTTTTTATCATAGATAAACATGCATGTATTGGACAGAGTCTGAGAGGGGAGACATGCACCATGAGAAAGACTGACGTATACAAACCACGAGGGATTGTTTGGCGTCATTAACAGTTTCCTAATCTGACACAAAACACATCTGTTTGTGGAGGAGGCATAATTTAAAAGGGGAAACCAAGTCTTGTTAGAAAGAGGTGGGAAAGGCAGCCCACGCATGCAACTTGAAGTCAAATACAGATTTTAAATGATGGAGAACAGCAGTCTGCATTAAAGGAGCTTAAGAGAAATGCAAACACCATATGATAATGTAATGGAAATATGCTTTCCACATTTCTGTGTTCAGTCATGGAGAAAAGTTAACAGTGTAACCTCAGTTTGCCCTGCGTTTGCCTGCTAAATGTTTCAGCTGACACAGTAATTATGCACTTTGCGCGCGTTACCAGGAGTTCGACAAACCCCCACTTGCCATAGGTTTAGTTGTGATTGCAGCTTTGCCAGCATCTGCATTTCAAACACCTGCCACCTTTTGGAGATAACTAAACCCTGCATGATCCCTGCCAATGGCACTGGCTGCACCGTCTCACAACCTGAGTGACTTATTATTTAGTTAAATGACAGAGATCATATGATTCAAATGTTTGAGCCTTTAGACTCTGCATGGAAAATAATTAGGGGAGAGCTCGCTTACATGTCGCTTTAAATAGAGTTTTAGTTATGGAGGTTGAATGTCATCAAGCCTGAGCTTGATGCTGAATTTGCTTGACAAATGTTATCTGAGAACAGGCTTTGCTGTTTGCAGCCCAGAGTCATATTCAGGAGAGAGGAGGCCCAGGATATGCCCATGCATTAATGAGCATATACACTTGCTATATTAAGGACATCTTCTTGATGTTGAGTTGCAGCCCTATTTGCACAATCCACATCTTAGCTGTCTCCGGCAATTAAAGTCTCTAAATTGTCAGCTTCTCTTTATGTCCAACTCCTCCTCTGTGATTAGTGAAGATTTAATGAGGGAAATCAATATGGGGGGGTTTTAACTCACGTCATCAGTGGACGAAATGCCCCCTTAGTTATTTTACATTACATGTACATAAATGAGACAATGTAAGATAGCTGCCGTGCAAGAATGTTCTAAATATGTATCTGTGTATATAATATGACTCTGTAATAGAATAGCCATTGTTCTTAGAAAATAGTGCAGCGAAAACCCAGAATTCATGCCTCAACTTGTGAATATATTTTTTTAATTAGGTTGTTTCAGTTGGACTTGACCCTCCATGATGGGTCGAGTATGCAGCAGATGTAACTGTATCATTTGTAATACTTTGTAGAGGTGAGTTTTCCACTGAGTTGCCTTGGTACTGACAGGCGTTTCGACGGCTCTTTATAGAATATACGGTTTTAATCATTACTCAGATAAACGCCATGAACATGTATTTGAACAAGAGAAGCCATAAGGTTGAGGTTGAAAAAATGTGTATGGTTACTCATGGGAATAGCAAATTAAGTGAAGGTCTTTTAGGTCTCACTCAGTCATTTGTGCTTGGACTGAATGTATAGTCAGGCAGTGGCCCCTACGGGCTACCATCTGTAAAACAAAGCCGATGCTGCTCTGCAAAGCCATACTGTCTTTTTCTGTTGTAGGGGCTTGATAAGTCAGACTCCCTGTTTGCGTTGCACGGTAGAATACAAATTGGGTTCTGTATTCTGTGCTGCACATAATGAGTGACTCAGGGAAACATGCTGCAGGTCATGTGTGAAGACACTCTGGCACGCACATGCGCACGTACTCACCCACGCACACATGTACAGGCGCAAAATAACATCAACATAAACACAGGCGCGCCCGTTGACGGACACAGAAAGGCACTCCACACATTTGACAGACCCAGCCTACCTCCAGCGGCTCATCGGTGACTACTGACGACTTATTTCATCGTTTGACTTCATTTTAGCCTTTAACTCTTGCAGAGCCAGCTCGAAAAGAAATGCAGCCGGAGTTGTCCTCGGATCGTGGGATGTGAGCGTTGTTGTGTCTGTGGGTGACGGAGGAGGACGGGGGGCGCTCTGCTCTGCTCAGTGCAGGACGCAGGAGACAGTCGCTCTCCAAGGTGCTGAAAGTCGGAGCGCTCCCTCCTCAGTCTCGCCTGCTGACGATGAATGCGACCTCTGGCGAAAAACCGAAAATCAAACAATGACTGGCTTCAATCCTGTTTGGTTTGATTTGTCACACTTCTACCCTTCTGGATTTTTATTTGCCATGCAACCGCTGGATGTATACACGCACGCAACAAGACTGACTGCAGCTTTCTAACATTCACCTGCGTCGTGGGGAAATATTGAATTGACTCCGGATTCTCAGGGAACGCTATAGAGGATTTTTCTAGCTGTTTTTCTCGGTCTCTGTCTCTCTCGCATGCCTCTGGACGTGAACTGTTTGTCTCAAAAAGGTGAGTCCGGGGAGGATAATCATGAAGCAGACCTACTTTTACGTGGATATCGCTTTCTTTCCACTGGAAAGGGGGAATCATATCTCCAAAAGGCTGGTGTTTAATTGCTTTTAAACCCATCATCACGACCGGGAGGGAGGATTATAGTATCTGGAGTCTGGTGAATTTACCCTGTGGATAAAGTGAAGTTTTCAATAGGCTAGGCGACTATCTTTATTCTGCTATAGCCCTCTGTGTGTTGGGCGCTCTGGCTTCACACTAAGTGGATATCAAGCTATTTCAACGCGGTGAGTTTGCCCTATCGTGTAATATACATCCCTGTTGTCACTGGCATTTCGATTGATCCGTCAAGACACGCAGCAATTAGAAACCAAACGATTCCAAGCCGAGGGGAAATATTTATTTCCAGCTATGTATGCTTAACTGTCTGGATTCTGCTGTGGTTTTCCCCTTTCCAAAGGAGTGATGCATTTTGGGTTGAATCATTGCGCATTTATGATTCGGGACATTTGCATGTTACAATGCTGATTTAGTAAGAATAGGTTACTGTCAGTCCAGAGTCGGAGCAGTAGGCTTATTTGTATAATCATTGGCGTCAAAGAAAATAGACCAATAGCTACCTGTTGTCTCTGATCGCTCTCGTAGAGTTTGCATTTTTGCAAAGATATTGTTTTATTGATCGATTGCGGAGAAGAATACTGCGAGGAGCCACTACACCCAATACAGATAGTGATTGTTTTAACCTTTTCCTCTGTAGTTGGACGTTCAGCCACTGCTGAGATTTTGCATGAGTAGAATAATTTGAATCTGAACACACTCCCCACACCACCACACGAGCGCACATTTAGATCACTACACACTTCGTTTGTCAACAAGATGTTTTATTTTTGTTCCGGGAATGATGGCATTAGCCTGTTGAGTGACCTGCATTGGGGAGTCCCATCTGTCTCAGGAGAGAGGATAATAATTACATTCACTTCTATGATGCCTATCACGACCGTTGCAGTACAAATACACAGGTCTAAGCACAAATGAAAAGTAACCTATTGTGAATATGAGGTTTATTGGTTTATGAGGAAGTGCAAAACAACAGCAGTGGAATCATCATCCATCATAGGCTATTATCTCTTATTTTTTTCCACTGCAGCCTCAAGTGATGATGATGGTGATGAGAATAATTCGCAGGACGGATCTGGAGAGGATACCAGGAGCCTAGGGATGACATCCACACAATCTTGTTGAATGTGGATATCGATGCCGCGGCGAAGGATGGGCCCTCTCCTCTCGGCCGCCTTCCTCCTCCTGCTTGCCCTAAGCGCCGTGTCCCCGGCCTCGGTGGGTAACCCCGAGGATTACACCGCGGATGAGGCGGAGCGGACCGCCAGTGAAAACATCGTCTTCGATGACTACCGGGGTAAAGGATGCGTGGATGACAGTGGCTTTGTCTACAAACTCGGGGAGCGCTTCTACCCGGGACACTCGAACTGTCCGTGCGTGTGCACGGAGGACGGGCCTGTGTGCGACCAGCCCGAGTGCCCTAAACTGCACCCCAAGTGCACCAAAGTGGAGCACAATGGATGCTGCCCCGAGTGCAAGGAGGTTAAAAACTTTTGCGAGTACCGGGGGAAAACGTATAAAATACTGGAAGAATTCAAGGTAAGCTCTAACTTCTAAGATACAACATATATATATATTTTTTCCAATTTATTTCGTATATATTTTGTATTGAAACAGCTGGTCCAGATGCCTCATCTTACAAAAATATAAATCATGGCAAAATTGTAGCACTTAATAACAGTTGCCATCATCATTTCCAATAGTGCTTCAGTCTCATACAGAAAAATAAACATTTCTTAAAAAAAAATTCAATAAAAATACAGTTTCCAATCTAATTACTAGCATTCTATTTGTCTTCCAGTATACTAATAAAATAGTTAAAACCCTATAAGTTAACCTCTAAACTTGGGTTAGGGTTATATTGGTAAGGGCTATAGTGCCCAACTGATGCTCATGAGTTGGTTCCATCTTGTCAGGTTGATTCAGCCAGCCAGAGTCAAAGTCTGGATGCCACTAAAGCACCCATCTTACATGGCAGTCTGTCTGGGTTGTACATGTGTACCATAAAATGAACACCCATAACTAGACTTGCATGTTCATGCCTTGTGATAGATGCCATAAAATCAAACATGAAACATGATGGTTAGCAGCCACTATGTCTCATGGAGAGAAGGAATATTAAGTGTAGTAGATCTAACCCCATCACACTGCTTTAGCACGTGCAACTTGTTGACAGCAATCGACTTTGATGATATTTAAAGTAAAAAAATTGCAAGATACAGCTCAACATGGACCTGTGGTGGGGGGGCGGGGGTTATCGTTTGGGTTAGTAAGGCTTCCTAATATTGTGAGTACATATCACTTCTTGGAAGACTGTAAAAGTATCATGAAAATGTGTTTATTGGCCAATAAGGGCACAAAGATGGCTGCCTCCCAGAGTGATGTCATCCCCCTCCCTGCACCATCAACTCAACATTCACCCAGCATTACTAAACTGACAGATGCTATAAGAGTATTTTAATGCTTTTTAATGTGTGGATACTGAGTCATCGCTGGCAGATTCAGTTCCCCTGTGTCTCCTGCGAAGGGAGCACTGTTTCTACCCACCAGACCAGTGTCTCAGCGGTTGTCATAGAGCATGACGGTACTGCCTGATTAGAAATAACACTATTAGCATGACAACTTAGGTGTTTAAACTGTTGCCCACGAGGAAACTTCCTCATTCATATTCCTCACAAGTGGATTGGGGCTGTAAGTGATGTCATGTTTGTGCAAATATATCAGTAACTGGTTAGTATTTGTACGTCCAATGGACTTCCAAAAGAATGCTTATTTATGTTTTGGATGTACTCATTTTAATTAAGAGTATTCAGTTCTGAAGTACGGTTGGAGACTCTTTTACATTTATTATACGCCTGAATGTATCCTTTTGTTGGAATGTTAGAAGCAGAAAACCTACATATTATAAAATCCAACATCTGAACTTAAGTCAGCAAACTGGCCGTATGATGACATGGCCAATTTCCTCTTAATTTTTCAAAACTCTGAATTTCTCTAAAACTGGCTTATTTCTTACCACAGATTTATCCAAAAACGTATTTCTGTGGATACAGTTTTTTTTCTCACAAAGAGCCTCCAAGTTTTTCTAGTTTTAAAAAAAACTTGATGCACAAACCAACAACAGCTCTGTGACAAATGGATTCTCACAATCTAGTATACAAAGGCTTTATGTTCATATGTTCAGAAAGAAGGATCTATTTTGTGCATCCAACTCGAAATGACAGGCACTTCAGAACAAAATGAATACTTGAAACTAAGCTTTACAAAGCATCTTCAATATTAACTAGCATTGTCAGTGGGCGATTAGAGTGTTCAGCAGTATTGGTAACCACTACAGAGAAATAAATAAGTAACAAATGAAACAGATATATAACATCACACTCATTAAGGAAACCTTTAATTCCTACATGCCTACAACAAAACATTTTGTATCAGAATTTTACAATTTCACATACAAAATGTGTTATAAATGTGTCAACTTTATGCTAGTTGTATCTATTAACATGTGTACCAAACCCACATGAGTCCCAGCATGTTGTTTCATCTAAGCCTTCTCCTGAGATGTGAAAGAGTGGATAGTCCACGCTCTCAGCCTCATACAGACGTAAGACTGAAAGCATTGCAATTGCTTTGCTATTTAGCATTAAAATGCGTTAAAAAAATGCTTTGAAAGAAAAGGTACTGTATTAAGAGATTGGACACTGCTACAATATATATGACTAGCAACTCACTGCGGTATGGCTAAGGTCTTTGAACTAAAACTATGCAGTTTAAGCAGTATTAATTGCTTCTCATTTCTTTAGGGCCACTTGGAGGCAGCGGAACAAGCTGTAAAAACAACATTGACATATTATCACCTTGTGAAGTCATTATTGTGAATGTGTTAGCAAACAGTTGCCTATTTACACATCCAGCAAACACAGAGGAACATTAGCATTCACTTTGAGTCATGTTCTTAGCCACCTGACAAATGTTAGTTCAATATCCACTCTTTTTCAGCTCTGTTTTTTGTCTCTACTAACTCCTGGGGAAATAGCTGGCTCTTTAACTGCTAAATGCTCCACTGGTATGACCAGCTAGTCGCTAACTTTTACCATCTTCTGTTTGGTGTTGCACAGGTAGCATGCAGTCTATTTAACAGAGCTTTATCACTATAAACTGCCATCTTATGTGGCTTGAGATGAGGTTAATCTGGGAACCAAAACAATAAAGTTGCTGGCAAAAAAAAAAAAAAAGCCATTAACTGAAAGATACTCAAATATTCTGTAGAGCTAAAGGGACCTGCAGAGTCTGTGATCATTCTCAGTGGGTATGTCACCTCGAGCGACCCATTTCACATTACACATATTGATTTAACCCGTTATCAATATAAAATATTGTTTCAGCTTTAAAGTTAGGCTGAAGATAATAATTATGGTTAAAAGGCTGACTACTACTAGTATCCGAGGAATATGAACCTGTGCTGCCTGTGTTGAAGGCAAACGCTGACAATGCCTAATGAACTTACATCACTTAGAATAGTTGCATATAAACATAATTTGCAGCAAGTGAACATTTGTACAAATAATGTTTATTGAAAACTTTATCGCAGTTTAGCTGCCATGCAAGGCTTCAGCACAATGTTTTCTAACCTGGAGCAGGTCTATGTTTGTTTCACTTTGGTTTACATAACGACTTCAAGGCAAAGCAAAGAAATCTCTGCTGGGAGATGTTAGAACATGTGAATATTAGCATGTCATGTCACTGACACAAATTGAAGCAGGCAGGGGACTACACAGTGAGTTACGTACAATGTAGACAAGCATCTAACCTGTTGCTGCATTTTTATGTTGATTGACTATCAACTAATTTTTACAGCACTTAAAGGCCGATATATATATATATATATACATATATACATGCATACATACATACATACATACATACATACATACATACATACATACATATATATATATATATAGATATATATACATACATGTATGCCTGTAGTACATTCAGCTGAATGAGATGCGATTCAGTGAATTCTGGTTATTCATTGTTAACCAGGGTTTTTATCCCGTAGCCGCCTTCGAGTGCTGAAACAATTAGTTGATAGTGAATTAACATAAAAATGCAGCAACAAGTTAGATATGCAATTTCTGCTATTCTGTGTTTTACACAGAAATTAATGCCTTTGGGCTTTGAATTGTTAATTGGACTAAACAAGCAAATGAAAGATGGAAAAATTACAAACATTACATTTTTTAATATATATATTTTATATTAAATCCTTTCATTGAATTTTTTTTAATGATTATTTTGGGGCTTTTTTGCCTTATTTAGATAGTAAAGCTGAAGATAGACAGGAAAGGGGGAGGTGATTCAAAATTCAGATTCAAAGCCGGGCTGCTGCAGTACGGACTCCCCGCCCCTCTCTACCAGGTGAGCTACCGGTGCCCAATTAAATGATTTTTGTATTATTACAAAAATAATAATCAAGAAATTGATCATGAAAATAATTCTTAGCTGTGGCCCTACATTATGCATTGGCACAACAGCATGACAGTGAAACAGTGTTACTGTTAATAAATGGAAGTGCAGGTTCATGTACCTAACCTGCACTCATTGGTTTGCACATCAGACAGCATCAAACTCAGTCCTGCATTGAGATGCAAGCCCACAGATTTTGTGAAGGCCGCAGTGAGTGCATAATCCTCGCAGTTTGATGTGAGATCAAATCCATCAATAGTGCAGCTCACCCTCATGCTAACCTTGACTGGAGGAGGCCAGAGAGGGAAGGGCATTTCTTCATACTTGAAGGAGAAAAAAAAAAAACATTAATTTGTTCTTATTGATCATCTCAGTGAAAAAAAAAAAAAAAAAAAACAGAAATAAGGATAGAGGAAATCTGTGAGGATTCGCCTCCCGTATCTAATACCACACAAGTAACTCTGATGTCTTAGTCTGCACCCTGTGCAAGGGCTGGCTCTCTTCAAGTGAGTTCATGAAAGCTTCGGAACCCTGCAGTGTTCAAGGAAATCAAAGGTTGTCAGTATTTGGTATACAGACCCCTGTTTGGAGATGCAGACAGGTTAACCTTTGGTGTGGGCCTCATTGGCATTTCCTTCGCGGTGCTCGTGCTAGATTGTGCAGACATATGCATTCATATTCAGTAGCAGATGATGACGAGGAAATGCAGAGACACAGCTTCTTAGAATGACACGTGGTCAGTTAATAGCTTCTGGAATGCTCGGATGTTTAAGTTTGAATGAAGAATTGACATACAGTAGTTTGGCATCAACCAAATCTTTTCAATTTCCCAGTTTCATTACACTGAAAACGTAATCATGCTATAGGTCAGTCATTGAGTCCAATGTAAGTAGAGTATGCAGTCATTATCATGGAAGTGGTATTGGGCATTCATTCAACACAAGCGGCTGACTGTCAGCCTGTCATTTGTTGAATATAATGCTGGTATAACTCATGCATCAGCAACCTGACAAATAAGCCTAAAGTACATTTCCCAGTAACAATTCGTCCACCAAAGTATCTACTTTTAGCAACATAGCGTTTAATACATTGTAGATTTTTATAGACAGTGGGTGTATTTTTTACTCTTTTGTTTTGTTGCCCTGTGAGAGAGTCATACCACTCAACCTTAGTAGGTATTTCACCTACAGGGTTCCCCATCAGATGAGGAAGGGACCAGTCCGCCCAGCATGGCTGCCGGCGTCCCTCTGGCCCCAGAGCAGCTGCAATCAAGAACCAGGAGATATAGGGTGAGTTCAGATCCCAGATCGTCAGGCTAGGGCTGGGATGTGAACTCAAATGTGAACAATCCCGTCCGTGCTTCCTGCGATCCCCCTAGTGAAGGGATGCAGAGTTGAAATAGGGGGGAGGGCTCCAACATGTTCAGTATCAAATGTACACAGTAGATTTCAAACATCAGACCATCTTGAATCATTTCTCATTTAGAGGCAAGTAATGCTAATTGATTAATTTGCAAGAACGTAACTGATAAAACATGCAGCCTTAATACTTCTTTCCTACTCACCTTTCCTCAAATCCCCATGAGGCAGCTACTAATCTACCAAGTGCAGTGCAGTTAAGGCCTACTACTGAGTAGGGCTTATTTCATTTTCAGAGAAACACATATAGCCTTTTACCATTCTGCACCGATAATAGATGCAAATGAAAATGCATGTGACTTCATACAGTAATTATAGAAATGTGCACGGACAATCACAACAATGCATTTAAACCGCATGCACACAAAATGTCACTCACACACGCACACACACACACGCAGACACGCACGCACACACACACACACACACACACACACACACACACACACAGAGCGGCCTACACATCACACACAACAGTAATTTGTGACTCCACTTTTCAGCACAGACACCTAGACAAAACAGCCATAAAAGCTGTAAAAAATGATTGCTCAAATTGGTTTTCCTATCCAATTTGCCAGAGGCAACAAAGGCCCTAATTATAAGAAATGATTAAGTGAAAACAACTAGGACACAAAGAATTTTCCACAAGTATTTTTTTCTGGTTTGCACTTTCTTGCACTTAAAGAACCCTTGTATAAGGATTAAGGCTGTTTTTAGTATCCGACTGCCCTCATCCACAAGTCCTCCTCTCTGTCTCCCCTGACCACTGGTGAAATATTGTTTTGACTTGGACAACAGCTGCATGCAGTTTGACTGTCGACCCATTCCCGTCACTTCTATTTACCACATGGGTGGGATTCCTGTGTCCCTGTTGTCCAGCCTTAAAGTATTTTACATTACCATTTGCCCCGCTGAAGGTTATTTGACTATTCATTTCTTCCCTGCCCCGTCTCCATTTGTCTCAGAGTGGGAATAAAAAGCATGACAGCCGTGTCACTCTTATACCCAGTCAATAAGACGGGGACAACAGGAGACCTTTCCTTGACAAAAACATCTGGCAGCACGTCTAAGTTTGGTGCTGGTGCTCCATTTTCTTTTGTGAGTCTTGGCTAAGGCATGACTGATCCTCTTCACGGTAGACCTCACACAAAAGGACGCACTGAAAGCACCAGGCACAGCTGAATACATTTAAAGAATCTGCTATGGAGTAGTTTTCTCTTTCAAAATATTTTTTTTTTTTCACAAATATTTATTTTAAACAGCAAATCGTAATAGTGAATAAACACTACTGACTCTCACTTTATTTATAACTGTTCAGACTCAAATACCGTACTTGTGCAACTTCAACTCAACTTACTTTACTTGAGTGTTTCCATTTAATGCTAGTTTACACATCTGCTCCATCACCTTTCAGAGGGAAATATTGTACTTTTTACTCTACGACATTTTTTCTGAAAGCTATAGTTGCTAGTTACTTTCCAGATCAAGATTTTATATGTCAAAAAACATATGATCCGTTTGTTATAGATGAAACTACCCAACAGTATACAGTTTAAAATTGGCTCAACCTTGACATTCAGATGTTGCATAGATGATAATGAATCTATTCCAGTAATAGATGTACAATACATGATACAGTAGCATTTGCTGCTAATACAAGTATATTTTCTTTATGTTTTTGCATAACCCAAAATTCCAGTTTAACATAAAGAAGGGTACTTTTTGTATTGCATTGTTTAGTCCAAATTGACATATCAGTAAATATACAGTATATATATATATATTGTATATTTAAATACTCAGTATTGAGAAATGTGTGTTACCAACTGTAATACAACATTGATGAAGAGACACCTGTGAGATGAAGAAATTCTCAACATTGCATTCAGCCCGTTGAGAAGCCAGCTGCCCATTTCTTCTCCAACATTAAAAATGAATGTGAGCCATAAACAATTAATCTAAGTCTCAGTTTAGTTGTTTCTGGCTCACATTCATTTTCAAAAATATTGAATGCATAGCCCCAAACCACATGAATAATGTTAACTTCTATGTTGAGTTCAATTCCAATGTATCCCTGCAATTTACTAGCAGCCACAATTCGAGACAATGCATCTGCTCAGAAACCCAAATGAAAGGTTTAGCAGATTTAGTCATGCTCACTAATGTGTACTTTAAAGATTACTATATGATGTCTAATCATCTCCCTCTCTATCCTCTGAAGATAGTAATATGCCAGGAAAGGGAAACTGTATCTGTGCCAGATGCAGACTCCAGTGAAACTGCGTCTAATTGTTCCCATTGTTATGTTTTAGAGTAATTTCTTTGCCGTATGTTTTGGCAGCTGATCAAATATTAATCGAAATTTGTGTAAGCTGGATCCTTACCATCCACTTAACTAATTGTCTCACTCCTAAGAGGGAATTCATGATTGTGCAGTGCTTTTACCCATAATTACATACTTCAAACTAACATGTAATTGACCATCCACTGCTAAGCAAAGTCTCTTTAAAGGAGAGTAATGTTATGTTGTTAGCCTGTTGTTTTTATTACCAGAAGAAGAAATAACTATAAGATGCATGTTTTGGTGTTGATCCTGTTCATAGCTGCTTTTTTAATGAAGGCCACATTTATATAGACACTGGTATCGTGGCATTGATCATATTCTAGATATGAAATGTACATATCAACAATATCCAGGCTTGTGAATGTTTGGTAAATGCATGCTTGTCTACCTTCTCCACATCCAGCCACTCTCATACTGTACCCACTAAGCTGTTTCAGCATTTAAGACTGAGCCTATTTTCCTTTCTGGCTGCGATGACTCTGCTGCATTCTGCTTTTAGTTTCTCCATCTTATCATCAGTAATAAAGGACGAGAGCAACAATGCAGCTTATCCTCTGCGCTAGAGTTTCAAACATTTCTGTCAGGTGTTCACTTTCTCTTCAGAAAGTGTTTCGAATACATGGGCCAGACCTGACCATCAAACCCCACGACGGGGACGTGCACAGCGTGTAGAGGCACAAATATAATATACAGTGTATTTATCATTGATGGACATATTTTTGTTTAGTTATTAACCTGCTTCCAACTTTTGAAGAATGCTTCTGGGAAAAAAGGGCCTACTTCCCATTAACTGAATTATGTAGAAAATGGTTGCTTGGCTTTCCTTTCATAATGCTTCACCTGCTCGTAGTCTCATTTCAGTTCTGCAAAGTTGTGCTCTTCTTAGCTGCCTCCCTCGGTTCTCTCTCTGCTTTGGTCTTCTTGACAAGTTATCATCACAACCTGAATATGTATACATGTTCAAGAACATAACTCGCAGCTCATTTTACAGGATAGAAAGAAGCTAACCTCGCGTCAGGTTGGTGTGGTTCGCACACGACACTTAGCGTCATTCCTCCAGCAGCAGCTCAGCCAAAGAGGGCAAATGGGCTGTTGTGCACACGATTCGATTCCTACAGCACCTCCTCTTGTTGCATTAACGTCGGTTCAGCATGTCATTTGCAGAAAAGTTCTGTGATTTCGAAGCAGGAGGCCTTCCACAATAAGGATGTGAGTCTACCCCTCCTTAGGGTCAGACATTGGAACGGTCTTAGAATCCATCCCATGTACGTGTTTCGTTGGATAATAACTAAATAATTCAAGTTGAGGACACGTTTTTTCTACATGGCAGACTGTGATTAGGAAGATTGATACATGCTACACTATCTCAGTTTCGATTTGCAGTACTCCAGCTAGCATATTGGCTTTCTCAAAAGTGCAAAACCCCATAACCAGGATTCTACAGAGTCATAAAAGTAATATTATTGTGCATGTAAACACACTAAATGGGCTCGAAGCTTCATTTAAAGGCTGTAATAAACACAGTAGAAAGCTCATTATCGCAAAGTGCTGTTGCTTCAATTCCCGAAAGAGACATATTTATTATTGCCTAACCTATTCTTGACTGAACCTGGGTTTCTGCTGCTGGCAGTGTCAATTTAAAGTAAAGTGTAATTGATTTTATATGTCGCCCAAGGTTATGGTAACTCATCTTCACTCAACCTAGAAAGCTCATGAGTGAGCTTAATATATTCAATTACTGGTGCCAAGACAAAGTCAAATATTCCTGTTGGAGGAACATGCAGAATCAGGAACCTGAAATGCAGCACGACCTCCTGAATCAAGATTGTATGTGTCAGACACAGCCCTTTATGCTCCACCGCTGACCCTGAATCCCACCTTGCCAGCCCCCACAGATTAAGTCAGGTTGGCAAAATCTTCCATATGTATGAGACAACATCTTGCTGTGTAATTGGTACATTTCTGTATAAGCGCTCAAACTGACAGAGGGGAAGATAACTGTAGGGTTGTTTGACTCTGGGAAAGAAAAATATTTTTGCCGTGGTTTATTTACATGAGCGCACTTGTGTGGGTAAGATATGAGAGGAATTTCAGACAGGTATTTCTAATGAGAGGAGAGTGAAGTTATAGATGTTCAGGAGGTATGTGTGTATTTCTTAGAAGCTTTTATTATGTCAGTGCGGCTACACTGGAAAAGGAAAGGCGTGTTTTACATCAGGGAGCGGCAGCTCTAAAATATGCAACAGGCACAATGAATGAGCAGATGAAATCTATCGTCATTAACATCACTTAGTGTGAATATTTTATTGCACAGATTCAGAACAAGGATTTTTATACCAGGGGGACACTAATAAGTTACACACATTTCCACACATAAATACAGTCATTGTTCCTGCACTTATTCATTTCCATGTAAGGTGTTTTCTTTCATTCATTTCTTTTTTTATTACTTTTTGCTGCCCTTTATAAACATCATATCTGAGAGATAGTTTCACATCCTAACTTTTCAGGGAGTTGATCTGTTCAATTTGAGAGAGTTTTTATAAATGTTCTACCTCAAAGAGGGAAAGTGGAATGATAGAAGGTGAAACATTTTCAGGTTCATGTCTGAATTGTCTCTGCTCTGATGCTTGGAAATGTTATTCTACATATAGATAGTTTTAAGTTCCGGAAGTATGGCCACAATCAGAGATGCCCCCAATTTTCAATTTGTGGCTGCAGTGCATCCAGACTGCCATAAATTCCAATAAAAAAAAAAAAACAAGCCTGGCTACTTCCCACTTTGTGCCACTTAAAGCATCCTGGCAAAACTGGCTGATACAAGTAACATTAAAGCATCAGGTATTACCACATCCCTTTCCCTTATCTCTACACAAAACTGGATTATGACCAGTGGAACCAGTGTTGTTGTTGTTGTTGCTAGAGTTCATCCAATTATAAAGGAACAGTTCAAGATTTTTGGGAAATGTTCTTGAAGAGAGATAGATGAGATAGATAGATTTGATACCACTCTTTTGGCTGTATGGTAAATATGTAGCTAAGCGTGCAACTGGCTAGCTTAGCTTAGCATATAGACTTGAAACAAGGGGGAAACACCATGCCAGTGCATACCAGCGCCTCTAAAGCTCATTAATGCACACATTAAATCTCATTTGTTTAATCCGTACATAAATCAAACTGTAAAAATGGCTTTTTGCTATTTTATGGAGGGTTATGTGCTGGGCTATTTCTTGTTTAGGACTAGTGACTTCCTGAAGCCTCTGCTGGTCAGCAACAATTGGTGAGCTGTTTCCAACCCCAGTCTTTCTGTTAAGATAACAGTATTACTGCACAGACTTAACAGTGGTATCAATCTCCTCATCTAACCCCCAGAAAGAAAGTGAATAATTCATTCTATTTATTTATCTTATTTCCAAAAATGTCTAACTATTCCTTTAAAAATGTATACAGTATATACCAATAGTATATATCCAAACGTAAAGCACACTACTAGTCACAGACTTGTCATTCAAGAGTCAAGATTTGCTCACAAAATAGCTGGTTTTGAATATAAATTGATGATGAACTCACCCAGTTTATTATGACCTATCTGAACCATTTCATTTGTTTGCTGCTCTCCCCATACTACATTGGCCTAAAATCAATATTTTATCATACGTGATCTGCAAAAGGGTTATCAAATATGAAACATGTGCGACCTCTTGGCTTAGTACAGAGTGCTGAGTCGCTGACAGAGCACACCCAGAGCACTGATGCCCTCGAAAGTCTGTTTACCATGATGAGCAGAAAGAAAAAAATAATATGATGAGCAGTTGACCTTTCGTGATTTGGAAACAGTTTGTATTTTTCCACTCCATGTAATTGCATTAGAGTTCATTTTCCGGTCAACAGACTTTGTAAAGATAGAGTCAAGAGGCAGCAGCACAGAGAGCTGCATAGCACTGATTTACATGTTGCAGAGGTGGTGAGATATGCCTGTGAACTGTTTCCTGAGGCAGGCCACAGCAGAATGCAGCAAAATACTAAATATTATAAACACTACTTTATCGACTCCCTTATTAGTTATTTCTGGTGATTTTATTCAAAGTCAGCTACAGGCTTTGTTTGTTAAGATGCAGGAAGTCTTATAAAACTGGCCTTGTGAATAATTTACTAACGTGTTTCTTTGTTTATGAAGGGAGCATATGAGCAAGATTCATATAATAAGAAAATCTTAATTGGGAAACATCAGCGCATGCAGTTTCCTCAACTGACCACCAGTGGTAATCGTGTAGAGCACACACACTGATAAAATGTAAAACCTACTGACTCATCTAACCCAGATTTCTCTCCCCCTCCCCCTCCCCCTCCCTCTGCCCACAGCCGTCACCTTGTGAATGGTGCCGCTGCGAACCAAATAATGAGGTGCACTGTGTGGTGTCCGACTGCGCCGTCCCAGAGTGTGTCAACCCTGTGTACGAGCCGGAGCAATGCTGCCCCATCTGTAAAAACGGTAAACACCCATCTCTTCTGGAATTCAACGCACACTCCACAGAAGTCATTACATTTTCATTAAACCAATGAAGGCAAGTTTATCTTTGGTATCACCATTTGATGGTCGCGCCTTTAGAGGATGAGGAAGTAATTGATGTTTTATGAATTAAAATTATTACCTTGGGCCCGTTGGACACTAATGAGCAGTACTAGTTTTAATTATAAATGACACACTAAGCAGAGTAAACATTAGCCCATTGATTAAAGGCACGGTAGGAGGGACTAATGGGTCCTTGGAGAGCCTTTTATCTCCTGGTGCCCTGACGCCCTTGTCACACACAGCCAATCCCTAAATTAGAATTATAGGATTCCAATGGTTCATTGGCTATTTACAAGGCAAGGTGGGAGATTTCCCTTTGCCAGCACCAATCCTGAGGGACAGATGGAGCTTTATGACTAAAGTACAGTAACTGTTCGTCTGCAATGTGATCCTGGCTGGAATGCTCAACAGCAAAGAACGCCTGTGGGTAATATTAAATGCAGGCAAATCAAAGATCAAAAGATCAAAGTTTTTTATTCTGTCATTTCACACAGCTCAAATGTATGCTTCAGATCTTTTGAGAACTGAAAGAGCTGGCATAGAAAGTTTCCCTGAACTTAAAAAAAAAGAAAGATGTTCTCTCATGATTATATGCCTCGTTATTGCATTCCGTCTTCTCATTATGTTGAGTGTTAGGCCAAAAAGTGGAGAAATTGTTTGTGTTCCTGGTGAAAGAAGGCAAAATAAACAACCTGAAATGTTTTGTTTTTTTTCCTTTTTCTTTTAAGCAGTGGTTGACCTATAAATGTGATGGGAGAAATGTTGTTTGAGGCGGATGCTAAATGGCTATTCAATCAAAACTACCCGCACTTTCTTTCACACTTTCTATCTTTATCCCCCTTGCTTTCTTTCTTTTATTTCAACACTCATACACACACAAACACCCACACTAACAAGGCTGCAAACACTGCTAGGAGAGCGCTAATCCAGGCTGACAGGACACAGTGACACCCTTGGCATTTCAGGGTAGGCCTGCCGTTCCTAGGCTCCCCAAGGGTGCCTGGTCAGGCTCTGGCAGCCAGTTAAATCTCTATGGGAGCTGAGGGCTCTGGGGAGAGGACAATGAAAGAATGCTGTTTAGCTCTCATTTTGGCCAAGGGATAGGGGGCTGTTAAAGGAAGACATCCACTTATGTGTTTCAGTTAGACATGTTATCAGTGGAAGATGGTTGCACTTTTGTCTTTTACTTTACCTGCTGTAAGTGTTTGGTTTAAAAATGATTATGTGCCATGAGCCTAACTCCTTCAAAATGCCAACGTTCTTTCTCACAAGGGAACAATTAGAAGACACGGACATGAATAGAAACAGTTCATAGTTTGGTGTGGTGATGTATGTCTGTTTAACCCCAGGGAAAATATAATCACTTAACACAAGTGTCAAGTTTTGTTAAAAGGTGTTAATTTCTAGTGAAACGTTTTTCCCATTTAACAAGACGAGCCATGCTGGCAGGACAGCTGTGCTTTCGGCTAAATGCTAACACGATCCTGCTAACATGCTTGCAACGACAATACTAACGTGCCGATGTCAAACACGTATGATGTGTACCACGTTCACCTTCTTGGTGTGGCATGCTAACCCTCACTAACTTGCACTAAAAACTAGTTACAGCTGAGGCCATAAACCAAAGTATTGGAAACGTTAAAGGCTATGTTATGAAGTCTATGATTAAAAACAGAAAAAAGTTACTTTAATTGGCAACAATTAACCTTGTTTTGATTTGAAGGGTCTAGCTTCACATCATCCTGTGGAGGAATCCATGTCCAAAACACAAAATGTGTGTTTTAGAGATTGTGCTCATTTCACAAAAAGTGTATGTGCCCGTCTAGTTCCAGAGACGAAAAAGCATACCCTGTACAGTATGCATTACTGTAGCTCTGCTGGTTTACTCACTTTACAGTGTTGTGGTTAAAGGGGCTGTTGCATCTGCAGACAAAATCTGCAGCGTAGGTAGTTCATGAATAGTGTCTTCTCTACACTGCATTAGCACTGTTCCAGCACAAGTGAAAGGTCCGGCTAACCCACTCACTCTGAGATAGTTAAAGAAAAGTTTTTGGTTGTTTACATTTTCAAAAACAGATCAGTATTGTCAAGGGCCTTAGGTATAATCAATAACATTTCAGTTTTGGGCTGAAATGCTATTGAGGTTTTTTTTGCACATATTAAATAGCTCACGCTCATAATTTAGTGATTTGGAGGTTAAAATATATATTGTTCCTTCGGTGGAAACAGGGCTAAATGTGGTTGATTAGTGACATTTTGTTAACAGGATTATTGACCATAATTTAATTTAAGGCAGGTCAGCATCTAAAAAGCTTTCCAACTTAATGTTTTCTGGTTACAGCCTTGATATGCAGATGTCTTTTGCCAGCAAATCACCAAATCAATGCCACTGCATTGGCCAGCTGCCAGCCTTTTTTTTTTTTTCTTCAAAGCTTTCCATTACGATGTGGCTTTTTAGCTCGTCTGCTTCTTAGTGTTTCACCCTGAAAACAGCAACAGAAAGCAGAAGGCAGCACAATGGAATAGTCAGCCAGGGGGAGTGCTTATCTCTCAGTACCACGTTCATCGAGTCTGATTCAGCTCTAATCTTTATCATGAATTATATACTGTAAATTTATCAGGGGATACATGTAATTCTATAATTCTATAATGAGTTGTAGTGAAAATGGCCAATGTTTCGTCCCTATGATAGGATTAAACCATTTATAGACCTGCTTATCTGTCTTGATACTGTCATTGTGGATCTTTAACAGACATATCATACAGTAGTAGTGCCATATAGCTAGCTACAGTTAGGTGAAATATTCAGACTGACATATTCTGTGGACAAGCTGCAGTCTTTTGTGAATTAGAGGTTTTTGACAGGTGAGTTTCTTTAAGGGAAGCATTTCTTACCTCTAGGCAAGAGCTATAATCACATTTGAGCCAAATAGACTGTAATGAGCCCTAATATGCATTCGCTCCTTAAGCTGCAGTCGGGGAAAGTATGATGTGCTGAGACAGTTTGACACAGGACAAACATTTTCTGACTTCACTAAATTTTATTGGCCATGAATCAATCACAAGCTCGGACGGGTGACAGTGTGTCCTTCGCCGGTGACAGGTAGCTGAAACCGTGTCCTTGTGGCTCCAAGTCTATCCGGCTATAAACAATCACACTTGGCAGCCAGAACCAGTCACCCTCTTCCCTCATCAACCTCTACTGAGTTTGTTCTGTAACCTGTGCCAGCTGTCCAGAGGCGGATCAATGAGAGTTAAGACTTGGCAAACGTTCTCAATGTCTCCTCTAAGCTCGGATCAAAGGGCTTTTATCAGGTCTGGAGAGAGTATGGGACTCATCTATGCTAAGGCAAAGGATGGAGATACTAGGTAGCCAACACCTCCTTTTGTCAGTGTCACATGGATGTTTATGACTTCCTGAACCTTATTTTCACTCATAAACACTACAGGAGATTAAACCAAATCCCATAAAGATCTGAAGCAAACACTTGTGAAATATTGGGAGTTACTGGCCAACCCTTCTGGCCTATCTTTAGGCTGCGGTGGGATGTACCAAGTACATTAACTCAAGTATGTACTTACGTACAAATGTTAGGCACTGACTGTAGTATTTTCATTTTATACGACTTTATACTTCTACTCCACTACATCTCAGAGACAAATGACTCATGAAAAAGTTGACTCAGAGACGCGTGGTTCTCACAGGACAGTGACGCTACAAGCATATGATGATGTAACATAATATTTGTCGCATTGCTGTAGATTAAAATACCCTAAATTAGCACAATCTCAAATAATTACAGCAGTAAAATACAACACACACAATAATACAGCAGTAGTATTAA
>CALSBV010011748.1:9775667-9816427 GCA_943590825.1 Bovichtus diacanthus
GAATACAGCCACCATATATTTTATTAATTACACCTGTGCCTTTCCTACTGTGACATGTCAAATTGTCCTCCATGAAAAGGTCCTATGCTGTGCCCAAGTTGAGTAATTGTGCAGATTTGCATGCAGCTGGCCCGTGTCCCCAAATGTACCCTGTGTAACTAGGCCCTTTAGGCCGACTAACCATACGGTTTCACATTTACATTGCCAGCATTAAGTTTGCCTGTACTAAATCAAATTCACGGGTACACCAAGATGTCCGTGAACATTTGCAGTAAAAGCTACTGTGTCTTCAAGAGTTACGAGACATACGAGTTTTTTATGACTACTCGTAGAGTCTTGAATTTATCTGGATACTGAGAGCAATCCAAAGTCACCGTCACACCAATTGAGCTGTTGATTGCTTCATCTAAATGATTAAAACTGGAAAGAATTCCTGGAAAATTCTGCCTCTGCTGTGCTGTCTCAAGAAGTAGAGGAAGAGATCTTCCGCCTCAAATTACCCCGGAGGCAGGGAGAAACAAATTCGATATAATAATTTAATGTGGTATTTACCAATAATGAATGCACAGCATTCCCACAAAAGCAACAGCGTTTTCAGCTTCCTCGAGTACAGATCTTAGAACGTACCCAGGTTTAATCTGTCTATATAAGTGCTGAGATTATCAAATACATGGGTATGAGGTGTTCCAGTGGTACACAATCAAACACATTTTAGAATTAAAGAAATCATATCAACGAAAAAAAGGGATCAGCTCAAGTAAATCCTACAGTGTTATAAGATAAATCAGACGTCAAAATTAATCTGAGTTCTTTATTGTTTTAGAAGTCAGCACAGGCGCGCTCGTGTGTGTGTGTGTGTGTGTGTGTGTGTGTAGAAATCATGTAAGGAATTGCTAAGGAGTTCTGTGGCCTTTTCATACAGACTGAAGTGATTAACACCATCCTGCCTCTCAAAGCAGCTTTCTCTCTCTCTCTCTCTCTCTCTCTCTCTCTCTCTCTCTCTGTGTACTCCAGCCTCTCTGTACTGCCACGCCAGCGCCTGGCAGGCTTCTCTGCTCGCAGCGCATTAGGATGCAAAGCGCTCCATGTCGAGGGAGAAGGGGAGACTAACAAAAGCGCTTTAGTGTTGCAAAAACAAGCCCATCGGTGCATGCCCGTGAAAAGATCTGTACGTCTGCTCTGACTCTTCTAACTCCCTGCAGCTCTCTGCATCACTCCACCACCCCTTCCGAAAAGAAAAAGCCCTCAGGAGAGCCACATCCATTTCTTGTCGTTCTCATTCCTTCTTTCCTGTCTCTCTCTCTCCCCCTTTTCCTCCCTTCCCATGCGGCAGGTCCAAATTGCTTTGCCGGAACAACGATCATCCCAGCCGGAATTGAAGTAAAGGTGGACGACTGCACCATCTGCCGCTGCCACAACGGAGACTGGTGGAAGCCGGCTCAATGCTTGAGGCGGGAGTGCCTCAACGGCCAGACGTTGTCATAGAGAGACTCCACCGGGGATAGTGGAAAAGCTCAGGCAAGGCCCTGCCTACTGCACCATTTTGTATGATTGACAGGGCAGGAGCACAATTCCTAAGCAACCTGAGACGGCTTAGCATCTAAGAGATGCGCTCACAAGCTTCACACAAACACAAGTTTAGCCACTGAGAAGACGGAGCTTGTCTCAAGGCTGTTTCCACCCTCCAGTTTTAATCGTCCTATATATTTTCAGAAGTTGACTTGCTGCTCTCACACAAAAGGTTTCTAAGCTCCTTGAACTCTTTCCTAACCATTGGCAATGTTGAATTGCTCATGTTGATTTCTGTATGTATCCCATCTGCTTGATGTACTTGTCTGTCACAATCACGCAGGTGTTGTTGTATTCCAACAGCAGGCAAAACAAACCGTAAGCACACTTAACAGCGCTTTTTTTTGTCTGTGTCATACGAGGATCGACACCGGTGAAAGCACTGCAAAGGTGCGCTTTAGAGTCACAACTTCACTTTAAGAGCTTGTTTACAAGATGCAAATCACACATAAATGTTTGTGTCTTCATAAGACTTTGTATCGCTATGGCAGGAACTCACCTCTACACTTAGATGATGCTACTGTCAATTTTATAAACTGCTGTGAAACCCCAGAAAACTAATTTTATTGCATACCATGGTTTTTGAATAATGCGTCTGTATAGTAGCAGCACAGGTAGGGGAAGTTGGTACTGTAGAATTGTGAAAAGGCAAGAAAGTTGTTAGCTAGCAACTATGAGAAGATGTAAAATTCTGCAACTCTGCATCACAACAAGTCTGGGCAGCCTCATCCGGCTTAATTGTCGTTATTGTTTTCTCTCAGAGGTCCATATCCTCCGAAATATTCCCGCTAACTAACTGCTTGAACTTGTTATCAAAGCAATTAGCGAGCCAAGAGCAGCCTGCTTTAATTTTCCTTAATCAAGGAGTATTCTGTGATAAATCATCCAGCTGGGTGCTTGGCGCTGCCATGCTGCATGCTGGGCACACTCCATGAGAACCAGCAGACAAAAGGAGGAAATCTGCACATGTCTCAATGTTAAGCAGCATTCACTTGCACATTGTCCATGTGAGCGTACACGAGCACGGCATTCATTGACAATCTCATAGCCACAGTACGTTGATCTGCACATAGTAAAGAACTTAAACCCATAAAATACTAATCTCTTACATTATCCCACTGCTATAGATTATGTAAGATTATCAGCTCCGCCCCTCCCCAATATGTTAGAATAGCTTTTACAATGTGGTGTGGCTAAAACATAAGACACAAGCTAATGTATTGCCTTGATATTTTCCCATACCAGATTGGTCCTCAAGTGGTCCCGTCTGAAAGAAAAAGCACCCAACCAAGGCCCAATACTAGATTTTTTTTTTTTTAAATGATAAATACTAGTCATTAATTCAAAAGGTGAATTTCAGTAAGCTCATGCCATTCATCACTAGAATTTTTTTTTCCATTTCCACAAAATCCGTTCCCGTTAACCTTTTAGACCCTATTCCTGGGTGGTGATGGATGGGCTGCTTAATAGCAGCTCCCAGCACTCTGTAATGAGCCAGAAATGAACATAGGATAAAAACCAATGACTAAAGTGGTATATTACCTAAAAGGCACTAAAACTAATTTTTTGAAAGAATCCCATAGTCTGCTGCATATTCTAAAGCTGCAGCACACGGTTGTTGGAGGAATCACAGACTAAGAAAAAAAGAGCGTGGGTGGAGTTCAATCCTAGGTGCAACAATGAGGTTTGGGGCATTCTTATCATTAAGCTACAGTGATTTAGTGCCTCTTAATGTGGAAAGACACTCCTCATCTATCAGGCTTGAGGTCTTCAGACTCATAAAACAAAACTGACATCTACAGTTTATCAATCACAGCCTCGGTGCTCCAGACATTTTAGGATTAATAAAAGAGCTTCATTCATCTTAATTACTATAGATGCCAAATAATTATTCAGCCTCTACATGTATCCAAAGATACATTGGAATTACTTTACTGGGTAGCACAGAGTAAAGTGAGTGTTCCAGGGCTCAGAGGCATTGCTGCCACCACGGATGCCTTATTACTATTCCAGATAAGATTTACAAAAGCATGGCCTTTGGCTTCATACACTATGAACAGCTCAGACTGCTTTAAGTGCTACTTTGTTTGCACTCCTCGGTGTAATGGTTTAACGTTATGTACTACCCAAAACTAGTTATTGTTTAAACATTTGACATTCCTGTAACAGCCAGCAGGGTGAATCAGTAGGAGTATTGAGTAAAGGGCAAGGACGTCAATTTAATAATGAAAATGCAGAATAAAATTAACAGATTGATCTAGAAATTATCTGTGTTTTGATTGAAGAATATGTAGGAGCAAGAATGAAAGATATAAAAGAATCCAGGCAACTTGTTACATGAGGCACGATTGTTTTTATTCAATTTCCTTCCATCCTTTTGAGGTGCATTGCATTTGTTAAACAAAACTGGGGTGCCATGGCTGCTCATCTAATTCATTTGCAAGATATTAACTATGTGTGAAGGTAGAAGTGTAGAGGGTGAGGGTCAAACTCTGCAGAACAAGATCATGCTCAATTGTCCCTCCATATATAAGAGCCGAGTTGTGATTCAGACTGCAAGTGGGAAGCAAAAAAAAAAAAAGAAAGAAAAAGAAAGCCATATGAAATCAAATAGGCAAATCATATATTCAAAACACATAGTACATTCAAAGAAAACCGTGGAAGATTTTTTTTTTTTTTTCACCCAAGCAGACTACTGGTGCATCCATCACTCTGCACTGTAAGTACGTTGAATCTTTAAACAGTTGTCATGAAAATTACTTTTACAGTTCTCATTTACAACTAAACCGGATGATTTAGGATCCACATGGATTAATAACAGTAGATTCCTATGTGTGTCTTTTTGAATGCAGCCGAAAATAGGCTGCATTCAAAAAGACAATAAAAAAAAAGGCACTTTAGAGAGAGGCTTTGCCTGGGCAGACCTGGGGATATTGCATGTCTCCTTGCAAATGTGTGAAGCTGCAGTTTCAAGGACAGGCCAGCAGCACAGTCTGTCGTTGTTTATTTTCTGCCAAGAAACTTTGTTTGTCTGTAAATGTCTATTCAAAATGATTATTCAAACTGCAGGCTTTTACATGGCCATTATGTAAAGGTACAGTTTACCATCTGCCGTTCTTTCCATAAGACACCGACTTATTGTAGCTGGAAACTATGAAAGATTTTTTTTGTTTTTGTCACTTATGGTTTTTTTTTTAGCAACAAAACTGTTACATAAAGTGTGCCTGAAAACCAACACAGTATCTGGTATAAGAAGAGAGAAACACTGTTATTATACAATCAATTGTATTAGTTTTTGGGGCACCAAGGGTTTGTTCATGAGGAACTCAAAGGTGGAATAGTATCATTTCTCTAAAAATTTGAAATTTATGTTTGGTTACGTAAAATTAGGAGCATCTTTGATTGTATATGACCACATGCTCGTACAGGTTCACCCTACGCTGTACAAGAAATAAAAGGTCCAAATTTTTCAACGTTATATGACCCTTGGTGTTCCCCATGTTGTTCATATGTAAATATCTTCAAATGTATAATGTGTATTCTGAAATCTGAGGTGGAGTAAAAAAAAAGAAAGAAAAAAAAAAAAGACATAAGAAAAGTGAAAATGTGTATTATTCATTGAGGCAAATACTATTTTGTTAAATAGACTTGAAAAGAAGTGTTATTCGGCAAAAGTCAGTGTGGATTTATTTTTTATGTTCTTCCTTTTTGTTCACTCTGAATTATGCTAATGCTTCTGGACACAAGAACACTTAGGCTGGCATGAAAAACACACCATTAAATAAGGAAAAATGTGAAATACATTAACGCGAAAAGCTTAGATTTTCTTGTCACCTAAATGTACTGTACGGTGGATGCTGCCCTATATTCTAAAACCATACAAGAAACAACAAAAAAAAAAGAAACAATATGAAACTTTACAGCCGACCCAGGACACGGCAAAACTCTAGGTCATCTTTCTATAAGCAGAACATCTCAGAATAGATAAAAGTAAAGCATTTTCCTGGGGCTCTGTGAGAAAGAAAAGAACAAGATACCAGTGCTTAATGGTTTTGAAACGCTCCATGAGTTCAAGGGCATTACTCACAGGTTCAGTCCTCCTTCTATTTCATTACAAGTCAGTCTGGGCTTCTATCTCGTCCGCAATACTAATTGCCTTCTACCACCTCCCGCCGTGGACAAGAAAAGGAAAGCAATTTTATGCAGCACATAGCAATCAATAGCAATTAGGCGCATCCCAGACTAATCCCATTGAAAATGGCATCTTGGGAGATGGCCAGTAGAAGACCTCTTAAAATACACATACCTTCAGGGCAGCGTTGGCGGTGAGGAACGTACACACACCCAACTTGTGTACACAAAAGGTGGACGCAGCAAGTGCCAGTGCTGTGACGGAACATTTAATTGCTTTGTTTTTCCTATTCTACACTTTATATTGAATCTCCATCGATCTTTTTCGGGGGACCCACTCTCTCCCATTTGTATCAAACATGCATTCTCAATTAGATAATTATCTCTTCCTGGTAAACCCATGCTGATTATGGAATGCAATTCCACTCTAAAACCACACATTAAATATGGCAGCAGACAAGGCATTGATTTGAGTGCAACACAAGTGACACAAAACAAAACAACAGCAACAATGAACTAGAAGTATGTGCGACAGATAACACTGCATAAATGTGCTTCGAGAGACGAGTTGGTGAAAGCGATGCAGGCATTGTACTGGAGTGTTGTGGTGAAGAGGGAGCAATTTACCAGCAGATCCACTTTCCAACCTTCACCTATGGCTGAAAGAATCAGATGGACCCTTGATGGAATCAAGGATACAAGCGGCTGAAATTAGTTTCCTTCATGGTGTGGCTGAGCCCACCTTTAGAAATGGAGTGAGGCGCCTGGATAGCTGGGTGGAGTAAAGGTGGTTTGGGGCGTCTGATAAGGATTCCTCCTGGACGCCCCACTGTGGAGGCTTTTCCCAGGCATGTCCCACAGAACACAGAGTATAAACACTTGTTTATACTATATGTGGGACACATTATCAAACTCTTGGCTCCAAAATAATAAAGAAAACAACTGTGCGGATTAGCACATTCATTTTAGATTTTAAGCCACATTATTGTTTTATTATTATTCATGCAATCTTGTGTCAACTTAATCATAAAAAACGTAAAAACATGATGACCATGCACAAGGACAAATGATATCTCAGCGCAAAATTATCATTGAATATATGAGAAATAGTTTAAACAGACGTTTGAGGGTCCGACACAGGGAGGAGGCGGAAGACTGTGATGCAGTCGATGAGCCAGGTGGAGGGAGCTGACCACACCTTACCTCGTCTCACTACTGTGGGCTTGTGAGGGCCCCGGGGGTCAAAGATGACGTACTGGGTGCAGAGGGCCTGGTCGGAGCCAGGCAGGGCGTGGTATGCCGCAGCACTCAGGGTTTGGGTCACATCGCTGTCCGGCTTTGGCTGCCGGCTCAGTAGTTGACCTCCTCCTTCCCTGAGCAGCTTGGCGAGCTCGTCTTTGGAAGGCGCCTTAAAGGAGCCAAGGAGGAAGAAGAAACAGCCATCGAAGAGTGGCGGGAGCTACAAAAAAAGGAATTCAATTCATTAGTGAGAACTTCTAATAAAATCAAAAACACTTCATCATCTTCTTCCATTAGTTACAAGTTAAGTCACTCCAGCCAACACCAGGGGAACAAACACTTGTCAGAACAGTGGCAGAAAGATTAAAGTCTCCCCTTTTTTATATGAACTTAAACGCTGAATAATTTCTTCTGCCAATAAATGTAGGCACTCATATTACCAAGTGTCTGTGTGGAAGCTTTGTATTTACTTCTTTGCAGCAGAGCCAAGAGACATTTCATCAGCACCGTTCTCCAGGCAAACTCTGAACCACTTAGCATTGCTGTTTAAAGCACCAGTGAATTAGGCCGCTGGAGACTCTTCTATTCACTGCATCAACAAACTCAACAGTTTTGGGGTGTAAACTGGCTCCCTCAAGAGTTTATAGTAAGAACGTTCTTTGACTACACTTCGGTTGGATTTCATCCTTCATTTATGATTGATGATATCGTTTCTTCTAGAATGGAAATGTTATTCTGCACAAGACGGACGCAAAGAAAAACTGACATTGGGGAGATCTTAAATCCACTGAAGAAAATGCGTTTATAATCATGTCTGGCTGCGCAGGGTCATCACCAAAACAAACCCTCTATTTATTATTGTATACAAACAATGGCAATAAGAAGTATTCACTACCCTGTAACTTTTCATATTTCATTGTTATACTACATTGAATCACAATTATTAATTTATTAGAAAAAAGAATGTCAAACTGTAATCAAATTTCTACAAATCTATCTAAACTAGGTAGACTAGGTTTAAAAAAAAATAATAATAATTATTGAGGTATTCACCACCTCCATGTTTAGTAGAGGCACCTTTAGCAGCCTGTACAGCCTTGAGTGTGTGCAAATAGGTCTGTAGCAGCTTTTCTGTCGACACATGCATTGTGTCCCCATTCTTCCTTGTAAAACGACAAACGCTCCGTCAAGTTTCATTGGGACTGGTGAGGGAGCTGCAATTGTCAAGTCCTGCCACAATTCTCGTTTGGACCGAGGTCGTGACTGACTAGGCCACTGCCGGATATTAATGTTGTTGATGTTTGGAAGCCACTCCTGTGCAGCCTTGATTTTGTTTGGAGCTGTTGTCTTTCTGGAAAATGAATCCTCTCACAAATCACAGCTCTCTCATAGACTCCAGGACTTTTCTAGTATTATGCGGCATTAATTTTACTCTCCCCCTTACAAACCTTACAGGGCCTCCTGCAAAGAAGCATACATCATCCTTATAACACCAGGCTTTGAGGTGGGGATGGTGTGTTTCTGCTGCTGTATGTTGTTACAAACACAGCCTTTGACATTTTCGAAAACTCCACCTTCCCTTTCTGTATGTCTGACTGCATGTGTTTGTGTCCATTTTATCTTTAATACACTTGTTTAAATTATGTTGTGTTTTATATATTTCTACAATGTATGTCTTTAATTCATTCATTATGATCCGATTTGAAACATTTTAAGTTGTTTGCCTTGATTTGTGTATAAAAAAAAAAAGAAAAAAAAACAAAAAGCCTAATTATTATCATTATATTACGTTTCAATACACAATACATGAAAAACATAAGGGGGTACTTGATGGTACTCTATGCTGCTGAACAATAAAAAATTTAAATATAATAAAATAAAATAAGGAAAAGCAAGGACAAAGGGTCCAGACAATCTATAATCATCTATTTCACGAGTTTGTTTGTATGCTTCTCATTTACCAAGCTACATCTGTTGGTGCGACTGCGCTGCGGGCCTTCTCCAGCTTCGTGCTCAGTTTCGGGCATCCACTTGCCTGCCTCCAGACATGCCTCCACCCCTGGCATCAAAGAGAGAGAAAAAAGTTACAGCTAATTATATTGACTTGAAAGATTGTGACAAGACAAATTGTGAAGGGAGAATGACAAAGCTCATGTTGAGTTGGAAGATTTGAAGTATTGGCAAAGCTGCAGTTGTTGACAGAGAAAGAAGCCCCACAGCATGATGGAGTTAATGATGCAACCCTCGTTTTAAGTATCTCCAGTTTAAGCAGAATTCGAGCGTCATCTCTCCGTCTCCGTCTCTTGAGGTTTCAGAGTCAAATTAGAACTGTGTGACAGTCAGCGTCGTGGCATTTTTTTTGAGTTAGAAAATAATCTTTTGTATCTAAATCCTTACAAAAAACATCTTGAAAGACAGAAAAGTTTTATAAAAAAAAGAAAGTGTAGGCAGATGCAGAGGGAACAGAGTCACACATTTTAATGACCCCTCACTGGCACAGATACAAAACGCTTCTGAACATGACACATATCACGGTGCTGCTGTTCCCTGTAAGTGTTCTATTACTGAATATCATGTTTGGAGTACAATAAAAAAATTTTTTTAAAATGTTAAAATGAAAACAGTTGCACATTGAAAGTAGAATTGGTTAGAAATACTGCACTTTCCTGTAAAAATTATGAAGGATGTGAAATACAGTCACAAAAAGACTCCAGAACATGGGTGTAATTATATTTTTTTCATCCCCCTTAATTACAGATTTCATTCACAGGGACCCTGTCAGAGACTCGGGCAGGGAAGAGGGGAAATACTGGGGTTAATCGCTCCGGACGATGGCGCTTAGTGCTGAAGAGCCATTAGCATATTTGCTAATTACGTTCACAAAGACTGAATGCCAAAAACATCTCAAATGCCTTCCTTCCTGAGTCAGTGAATGAGTGAACAGCCAGATGGACCCACTTCCTTGATTTACTATGAGACAAACTGGAGCACTAGGTGTCCTCTCATTATGAGGACAGCCACTGGAGACTAGAGTTTGACTGTTGTGAAATTCTGAAGGTCCATACTGACACTTTATGATCGAGATGGGGTACAATAGCTCATTCTTTATCGATAGGCAGTAACCCTAAAAACCAACCACTGTATTCATGTGTGCACAGGTGACATAGCAGCAAAACAATGGCCAACAGTTGAGTCCCCGCTTCAATCCCTAGTATTAATGCCTCCGGGCAGGGCTGTGTGTCTAATGGGGCAGGTGCCCGAGTGCAGCCTCTCGCTGGCGGCCGAAAAGAAGCAGCTAAAACTTGTGAGTATTGGGAGGAAGCACATGGGTGCACACGTCCTCCCTGGGCCAACAGTGGGACGTAGCTGTGACAGGAACCAAAGTGCAGGGAAATCAGTCTTCACAAATTGGAAAATAAGGGGAGAGGGGAAGGAAAAAAAAAATATATATATATGTATATATATATATATATATATATATATATATATATATATATATATATATATTAAAAAGGAACAGTTCAACATTTTGGGATATGATATTTTTGGTTTCTTTCCAAGAGTGAGATGAGGATCAATCTCAAACTTGATGTTTGTTCATTAAGTGCGGCGCTGCAGCCCAGAGGCACCGGCTCCGTCCAAAGTGAACAAATATGCCTGCCAACACCTCTAAAGCATCCTTATTTACACAATGCGTCTTGCAATGTAAAAAATGTCAATTTGTGTAGCATCTTTTTTGCAGCATCTCCAGCTATAGCGCAGGGTTACCAGATACAGATGGCAGGCACACGTATTGGTTTCAAAATAGAAACCTAATAACTATAGCATAGTATAGTAAAAGGAAGTACTTAGCTCCTCATGAAGCCGCAAATCGTTTCTCATGTGGTTTGGTTTTCAGTCTTAATGCTAAACATGTTGAGATTGAAATTAATATCCCAAAATGTTCAACTACATGTATTTCTGTAAGTGATAGGTTACATGATGGACAAAAGGCTTTAAACCATCTTTTGATCCTCAGAGTTTAGTTAAGACTTCAAGCTGAACTGGAGCCCTGTGGCAGGATGAAGATGATTTTCATGACACAACACTGAAGCTGCTTTTCCAAAGAAAACGTGTTGCAATGAAAAGTAAGCTTGGGCTTGGCGTAATTGACAGCGATGGCACATACTGTAAAAGTAGGGGATGGATAAGGACAGATAAAATGCCACAGTGAGACAAGCCACAGACACACACAGACACACACACACCAGGGAGACTGGCAGGAAATAGCAAACATTTTTTTCCCCAAGTGTTCATCTTGGTATAAATAAACGCAAGTATTGGGAGCCATCTTTTCATCGCTAGTAATATTGAAAGCATGAGTCCCATTGATCCACAGATTCCTTCCCCCAGTCACCCACCCCCTCAATCTGACTGCCAGACATGTATGCAGGTGTGTGCGCACCAGCAGAAGGCAAAAACCATTTACCTGAAAATTGCCAGATGCAAAATGTTCTTTTAATGTTTCCCAGGACATTTCATGTGTTGCAGAAAATAAAAAAGTATTGCATTTAGATCTTATTCCAAACACAGAGTCTGATTTCACCTGAAAGGTTGCAGAGAGGAAGTACAAGATCGAATGTACAAGTCTCAGATTAGTTTGCTACTGAAGAGGAATTAACACGGCAGCAAATAAAACATTTTACCCAAATAATAAAAACTGTCCTCATGTTTCCAGTAAGTCACAAACTGCCCATTATCCGAAATAACTGAATCGTAGTCTTTCCTGAGACAGACATGGCAGGTAAAATGTTCTTTTGGATTCAGAGAAGAGCACAAAACCCATAGAATAATCCATACTGCTTGTGCAGCACATTCCATTTGTTCTGCACTGTGGTTCCAAGAGTCCAATATTAACCTCCTAGATTTGTCACTTGTCAAGAGTTCTCTTACTGCAGGAAACATAACTTCAAATGCAGATGTAAATTCTATGGTCACCGCCCCCTTGAAATGACTTCAACTGAATACAAATGTGACCTTGTAGGTTGCACGCAAACACACCGACATTACCATAAAAAGAGATAAGTTATAAAATTGTTGAAAATGTGAGTGGGTTAATAAGTTGCTCAGTTAGCTGGGTTGTCCAATTTAATCATCTCTGCCATGCGCCTTGGGGGGGGCGAATCTTGCATACTACTGGACCCATCAGTCTAATATTGTTGTGCTTATTTATGACTGTATGCTCAAGGACTTCTCATGGTTGCAGAGCTTCACAATTAAAAAAAAAAGTTTTTTATTGACGTTCAACACCTTCACGGTCTGCTGACTCCGCACTCCTCTAAACCGGCCGGTAGAGACCTTAAGTGATTAAAAAAAGCTTCAGTAGCAAAATGCATTACGGAAATCTGCTCAGCTAAAAACAAGCCTTATCAAGTCTGTTGCAGGCCACATTCTGGCCTTTGCTTGGCCAAAAAACTGACATTCACAGAAAAGTTTGGTTTCATTTTGAACCAGAGAATCTGCAGATTAATATCCAATATGTTATAATCTGTTTACATTAGGCACAACAAATAAATCTTTGTTTTTGTTATCTTTGCCACCATTGTGACTGTAAAGGAGCTGCGCGGGACAACTGAGTGAGATTCAACTCTTTTTTTTGTTCAGGATCTGCACTCTTTACACACTTTTTTAGTTATGAATGTGTTCTCACTAAAGAGGTGACATTCTGTATCATAAGCCAATCAAATGCAGCATCAACAATCTAAATGTAAAGTTACGCGCCAGGCTATTTATTACCTGCCAGTCAGACTGTGCTCCGAAACAAGAAATAGACAAGAAATGGCGAAGTGGTTTTTACACTTTTGCTTTAGTATGGACTAAACAAGTGAGATGTATCGTGTTAATTAGGTTATTATTAAAATTATTCTTTTAATATTGGACAGAGCCAGGCTTGCTGTGTCCCCGTTTCCAGTCTTTATGCCAAGCTACGCTAACCAGCTGCTTCGCAGTAGCTTTGTAATTAACATTAGAGTGGCATCGATCTTCTTAACTAACTCTGGACAAGAAGGAAAATAAGCGTATTTCCTGAAATGTCAAACTATTCCTTAAAAGTAACAAATAAGTAGGCTTGTTAAGTAATCTACAGTGTAAATAAATGTAATAAATGAATTAATAGCCGATATTTTTGCTCCTTTCTCTTATGATAGATACTTTATGAATAACCAAGGCACTTCAAAACACTTAAAACGATTTCTGAAAAATGCTTGAAGAAAAGCTGAAAAAAGGGTTAAAGTGGGCAAGATTTTTATCCAAAGTCATGATGTCAGTGACTCATGTCATGTTATCCTGGGCTGCAGTGGTGGAAAGAATGTTAAAGCCAGCTGCACTAAATTAATGACTAAGCTCAATACATATCCAAACATAATTGCCATTCATTGTCATGGTAAACCCTAATCTCTCTGTTAGAAACCCTAAAATCTAGGAGATAATGAGGTAAACATTTGAGTTTTGGGTCTATAGTAAAATGATTTGGCTGAATAATACATCGGATTGGACTACATGTAGTGTGCTTTTCTTTACTTTTTGGAAAACCAAGTTTGCAGCCACAGCTGCTGCTTTAATGAAAGCTGTCACTGGCTACTGTTACCTGTTTTGACTGTGTGGTCATATACACTTCACTTGTGTTTTGACTGATATGAAGGTCAGTACAGTATATAATAACAGAATCCACAATTTGTAGTGAACTCTTCCATTAAAGTTTAAAACAGAAAGCAGGATATTGTGGATCAAATCTTCTTTTGTGTCACTTCATTATGGAAGTTACCCAGTTTCCAGCAGCAACATCGTTTAACATGACATCCAAAAATAACCTCCGCAGAGAACCACTCCAGCTGACGGCTCACTCCATACTCACAGCTGAATTTGACAACCCAGCAGCCAGCAAGAAGACCCAGGAGGGTGGAGTTGGTGGTGGGCATGTGTCCTTCTGGCACCACTACATGGCTCACTGGAGGAAGACACAAACATACACAACAGCCAAATTGAAAAGGTGCAAATGAGTTGTGCTACACATACACAAATAGATGGTGTCTGCTGCTGCCCTCCAAGTGAGTCTAAATGACTCAAGACTGAGTCAGCTAAACAGTTTGTAACTAGTGCAAATGTAGATAGCTAGCTCAAGTGCTGCAAGATAATAAAGTTATAACTTGGTCATCGACATCCCTGGTGCTACTACCCAGAGCTATGGGTGGTGGAGGACACTTTCTGTAGAGGCGACGACAAAAGCAAGGGCTTATGGCCAGAAACCCATCATGTGGAGAAAGAGTTCTTGTCGTATATAATGTCACCATCTTGGTTCAGTGTGTTAGCATGCTGACATTTGCCCAGCTGATGATGATGGGAATGTAGTTTTTAATGTCTTTGGTCAGAAAGTGCAAAATGTTGACTTGATAGCAAAGACATTACAATTAATCCATGAATGTCTGTCTCATTTAATATAACTATATTAAAATGTAGGCTTACTGCACATGCTCAATTCACCTGCATTACATGAGACAAACGCATGTGTAAAACATGTGAAATAAACATGCGTGTTGAAATCATTAATTTTGCTACAGTGTTTTGGAATAGGATAATAACATAATTCTACTTGAACCAACCCAACTGCAGAGGAGGACTAATATTTAAGGTTTTGATTCATGGGTTATCCTCCAAATAAGTACATTTATCACTCATTTTCTTACTTTGTTAGGTGAACAGGTAAGCTTACTGCAAAACTGTCAAACTATTCATGGCAACACAACAAAAGGCCATGTAGCAGCTTATTTAATTAAATGCTTCAGAAGATAATTATAGGTTGATTAAAATTTAAATAGAAGCTTGTTGCCTCTTTATTCAACAAGTGTGCGTGGTTGACAAGTACAAAATGAGCATAATTATATCTCCAGGGCAAAACCTTTTTACATTGCTCATTGACTGTGGATTTGCGTAGATATGTAGCCTTGAGTTCCAAATGTAAAAAAAAAAAAAACATTCTCAGAAAGCACAGACATTCACCCCTCCAGACAGAGGAGGGAGAGTTGTGAGAAACACTTCTGTTTTTCATTAGTGCTTATTCATCACCCCGACAGTACCTCCAAACATTTTATGAGGGATGATTTCAATTACTTTTGCTCTCTGGTGTTCTCCCAGCCATTACTATGCAACAGTGAAGGAGCTGCTGTATCACAATGATGTATTCAGCTCTAAAAGCTCTTGTTAGTTACTGTTGAACCTTCATGAGTGATAATACTCAAAGCTACAATACACCGGGCTCTCTGTAAGGCAGTAATGCCAGTAAAGCTTGGCTTGTAGGAAAAGGATCATTCAGATACAAATACCATCTCTTTGGTGGTGAAACTACTGTATAACTGTATATAATCTTCATAACAAACACCTTGACCAGGGAAAGACACTACCGCATGACTACAGACCTGAGCCTGCAATTTACCCATGATACATCTTTCAGTTGACTACAGTATCCAAATGATGGTTGATTACCGATCAGAGTGTTTGGCAGTAAACAAATGTACCAGTCATGGTCCCAGTGTACCAGCAATTTTGCTGGTAGCTGCAGTTAATTTGCAGTGTTGCTGAGAGCCCATGTGTCTCAAAAAACACATCGAAAAGCCATCATATGTGACCAGTATTATAAGAGGCTTCGCCTGGAACAAAGTTTAAACCCCGAGGAGGTGTTTCTGCACCGAACAAACACTACCTGAGCCAGAAAAGGTGTCAGCCATCCTCCCT
Source organism: Bovichtus diacanthus (assembly GCA_943590825.1). Taxonomy (NCBI): domain Eukaryota; kingdom Metazoa; phylum Chordata; class Actinopteri; order Perciformes; family Bovichtidae; genus Bovichtus; species Bovichtus diacanthus. The sequence continues at coordinate 9,791,373 of CALSBV010011748.1, forward strand.
CCCAGTAGCTCTCCCAGTTCGGCCACCAGAAGCTGTTCTGGCTGTGACAGCTTGCTGGCCAGAAACACCACCATTGCATCCCTCCTAACACAGTCGCTCACCTAAGAAAAGACATGAGAACATGGTTTAGAAATACATCTAGGCCTTTAATGCAAAACTATTAGTACTCTAGAGTTAACAGTAAGGGTTTCACGATTCGATTTGACTTTTAGGTTTTATGCCCTGATAACTGTCATTTACATTTTAAAAAGATTTAATACTCACTTTACTCACAATACTCTTACCACACTAAGGCCACAGGCCATATTAAAATGTAAGAACAATAACTTATTTCCCAAGGGAAAAAACTGTTCAACACAGAAACAAAAACAAAAGCCACTGGATGGCAGATGGATCTTTTACTACAACAGCTTCCTCACACGCAAAAAGCCACCAGATACTGAACTGTAGTTTTTCGGTCAACGACGCTTTCGTTGTTTACATAACTCACGGGGAAGGCAAAATGTTGCAACGCGGAAACTTCAGGGAAGCAGGAGGATTTCACAGTTCAGTTGTTTCTCTATCATCTCGGAATCAGAAGTGGCCACGTCGTCTCGTCGCAGATGCAGGCTACTGGTAATCTGTGCTGTGTTGTCGTTTAGCTGCGAAACAGGCAGCTATACTTCTTCTCCCTCCGGTCTGAGACTGGTGCTACAATGACTCACTATCACCTCTAGAGGAACAAGTGGTGTTACAGGACATGACGGGCCGACGCATGTCATTTAGCGTGATGATTTTAGTAGCTATCTCTGCAACACAATACATAGACGTCTTTGACATAACAGCAACACTGTTACCCTTTCACATTCTGTTGATAATGTTAGTTAATTGTTTTAAATTCTAGCATACCTTACACATTGAACCTTTAAGCTACAGGCTCCGATATGCTACGCTCTGTAATTGTGAGTGTTGGTGAAGTGTTTTTTCGTTGGACGCGTGCAAGTAGGCAGAGCTGGAAAGAAAAAAAAAAAATACTGAGAGAATCGCCGATCCTGCTTTTGAGTCCAGTGATCAAAATCGAAAGCTCATTTCGATCGATTTTCAATTTAGAATCGAAATCACGACACCCCTAGTGAACAGTTTTTAAAAAAGGGAAATCACATCTTCATGTAGACTCACCATAGACAGACGAGCTGGGGGGCTAAGAGATGTATTAGCATATTGGGTTCCTTCTGATGCTTCCTGGAAAATCTCCAGCATCTCCAGACTCACGGTGTAATCTGCAGGTCGCTTTCCATACAGATTACTGTGAAGAAGAAAATTTAAAAGATAGTGTGTCAGTGTCTCACAGGATGCATACACTTGTGTATTTATGCATTTGCAGCAACACAGACCATCTGGTGACTAAAGTCAGTCAGACATTTTAAAACTGATAAACAATACATGATAACATTATTCTGCCCAAAAAAAACTAAATGATTTACTCATTTTATTTACTTAGACTTGTTCACGAAAAACGACATGAACACAAGGTAAAAGCAGGTCAAAATGTGTAGGTTTCGTTGTATAGCTGCACATACTGTAGCTTGTATATTAATTATTCATGGGAGGTCTGAGATAAGCCAAAATAGTTTTCCTCTTCAAGCGGCCAGGGGTTTTATCAAATGTATGGGTACTTCATTTCATTTGAAACACAATGTAAAGTAGGGTGTATTTATTTTCTCTGTATGACACACAGGGATAGGACACTGTTGATAAATCAGGGTTTAAAGTTATTTCCATTTTCCTGAAATGCGCAGAGATCTGTAAACTAACATTAACTGTTAGAGCTGAGACAATATATTAGATTATACTAGACTTTTCATTTGTAATATTTCCTTTTACCCTCCGCTAGCTAAACTCGTATTAAAACAACACCACTGGAAATCCAAAAGCCAAATTACAAAGTGCTGCAAAAAAGGTGACAAATTGAGAAATGTCTATAAATGGTAAACCAAAGACCTTATACTGGACCAGATTAAAATAAATCGTAGATTTTAATGATGATACTGACTCAGCCAGGTCTCATTTCTCGGGCAGGTTGTTCCAGACTCTTGGGCCACTGACAGCAAACGCTCTGTCTGCTGTAATTTAAGAACTTTGGACTCAACTTTGGAACAGACAAATCTCTGCCCAAGGATCTCAAACATTGATCCTTTTCATACATGGCAGAAAACCATGAAAAAAAAAACATAACTTTAACCACATCATAAACTGCCAAAGTACACCGTTCTGGCCAATGAGCACTTCCATTTTCAAATTGTACCCTCATTTTCCTGTCTCTTGCCAACTAGAAAGAGACTTAAAACACCATCCATCCATCCATCCATCCATCTTCAACCGCTTATCCGGGGTCGGGTCGCGGGGGCAACAGCTCCAGCAGGGGGCCCCAAACTTCCTTTTCCCGGGCCACGTTGACCAACTCTGACTGGGGGACCCCGAGGCGTTCCCAGGCCAGTGTGGAGATATAATCTCTCCACCTCGTCCTGGGTCTTCCCCGTGGTCTCCTCCCAGCTGGCTGTGCCTGGAACACCTCCCTAGGGAGGCGCCCAGGGGGCATCCTTACCAGATGCCCGAACCACCTCAACTGGCTCCTTTCTACGCAAAGGAGCAGCGGTTCTACTCCGAGCTTCTCTCGGATGACTGAACTCCTCACCCTATCTCTAAGGGAGAAGCCAGCCACCCTTCTGAGAAAACCCATTTCGGCCGCTTGTACCCGCGATCTCGTCCTTTCGGTCATGACCCAACCTTCATGACCATAGGTGAGAGTAGGAACGAAGATAGACCGGTAGATCGAGAGCTTTGCCTTCTGGCTCAGCTCTCTTTTCGTCACAACGGTGCGGTAAAGCGAGTGCAATACCGTGCCCGCTGCTCCGATTCTCCGGCCCATCTCCCGCTCCATTTTCCCCTCACTCGTGAACAAGACCCCTAGGTACTTGAACTCCTTCACTTGGGGTAAGGACTCATTCCCTACCCGGAGTAGACAATCCACCGGTTTCCTGCTGAGAACCATGGCCTCAGATTTTGAGGTGCTGATCCTCATTCCAACCGCTTCACACTCGGCTGCGAACCGATCCAGTGAGTGCTGAAGGTCACAGGCTGATGATGCCATCAGGACCACATCGTCTGCAAAGAGCAGCGATGAGATCCCAAGCCCACCAAACTGCAACCCCTCCTCCCCCCGACTACGCCTCGATATCCTGTCCATGAATACCACAAACAGGATTGGTGACAAAGCGCAGCCCTGGCGGAGGCCAACACCCACCGGGAACGAGTCCGACTTACTGCCGAGAACCCGGACACAACTCTTGCTTTGGGCGTACAGGGATTGGATGGCCCTCAAAAGCGCCCCCCTCACCCCATACTCCCGCAGCACCTCCCACAGTATCTCCCGGGGGACCCGGTCATACGCTTTCTCCAGGTCCACAAAACACATGTAAACCGGATGGGCATACTCCCAGGCCCCCTCCAGGATCCTTGTGAGAGTGAAGAGCTGGTCCGTTGTTCCACGGCCAGAACGGAATCCGCATTGTTCCTCTTCAATCTGAGGTTCGACTATCGGCCGAAACACTTTTCTCCTAAATCTAACAAATGAACATTATACATTTTTGGAACCAAACTGTTGCTGTCCTTTGTGACAAAGCTTTAACAGACACCAGCGCAGCGTTGATGTTACAGTGTGATAAGTCCAAAGCAAAGTCTTCTCCAAGAAGATAATCATTCCCTCATAATTTTTTTTTAGTCATTTTATTTTTATTTATTTAATTAAAAATAAAAATAAATGTTTTGTCACTGGCCAAGCAGGACACACAAAAAGAATATGAAAAAAAATCAATATTTGCCATTCCAGAGCTCCAAGAAAAACTATTTGGCGATGTCACACCCTGCTTGTTCTGTGAAACTGTGCACCCATGTGTGTCATTCACTTGTTGGGGCGTAATTGTTTGATACGAGGGTGATCTGAAATCTGTGTACTACTTCCTTTCTAGGTCATGTGCATATACAACACACTAGATTCACTGCATGCAGAAGAAAATACCATGACTGCACAACATTACTGAAAAGTGCTGACTTTTTAGCGTACAAATTTGAGAAGGACATTGCCTTTACAGAGTTAGTATAACTACCTAACTGTGAACTCTGAACCCCTCAGTACAAAGTTTGTTTAATGGAGGCTTAGCATCATCATAAAAAAGTAGCATTATGCGCGAGACTCAAAGAGAGGAAACTGTATATATCCACTGGTAACAATGGGTATACTAAGGCAACATCTTTAGAGTACGCATCTTTAAGTTTGAGAAAGCTGCATGAAACAAGACTGCGGTCACCTTGAGGAAAGAGGGAGAGGAGAAACAAATGAAAAGCAGACAGGGGAGGAGAAGAGACGGAGAGAAGAACCAAGCCCAGCAGGTCGTCTCTAAAAGATTAGGCGTCAGCAAAGATAACACCTGGGGGACAATTAATAGGTCCACTGGTCCATAAAATATTTCATTTGGATTCATACCCCCAACCCCCATACACACACAAATACAAACAAACATAAAATGTCCCTGACACTTATACTTATACATATGCGCGCACACACACACACACACACACACACACACACACACACACACACACACGAACTGAACTCTGTATTTGTGTTCAGTTCAACAATAACAGCACAGAACAGAACATCAATACTGATAATAATGATAGCCTTTTATTCTGCCCAATTACATGCCCTGAAGAACTGCTACTGTGCCTGGTCCATAGGTTGTAAAACGCATTTCTTTAACTTACTCTACATGGATTTTATTATGAAAACATCTACATGTCTTACTCAAAAAGTAACTTTCATGCTCAGATTTTAAAAGGCTTATGAAGTGAGCTCATGCACACCCAACCGAGCGTCTGAACTATGTCAGCTCAGCAGTGCGCCTTGAAAGAAGTCATAAGTCTAATGATGGAAATACGTCGCGAGCAACTGATGAGGCAGAGGGGCGAGGCCTGAATGCATTTTTAATCAAAAGGTTCATTAGTTACATTTACTTCTTAAACAATCCACTCTCAATTTGTCCTGATGGTTGGATCAGCTGGGTGTTACAATTTATAGTTGATGATGCCGTACATGACTCGCCCAACGCCTCCATTTAACCCTGTGAAAGTACTAGTGTATTTTACTGTAATTATTATGAAGAGGCCCTTTTTCAAAGCCAAACTGTGTAAAATCGCAAATAATCAAGAGAAGGCCTTGCAACACTTTGCCTGATACTAAAACAACGCTTTATTCTAACCAATAACAATGTTTTAAACGTTGACATTTGAGCAGGAAAATTACATTCATCCAGTGGAAAGTGAAAAAAATGTCTCATCTTATTGAAAAATGCTATGCTAACCAAATGAAACAATATATCTAATGTAATGTCTGGATCAAAGTGTTTTGTCTATGCATATTTTAGAAAGGTCATTACAAATACCGTATTCAGTATTGTATGTAGGAATACAAATCCATTGGCTAATTGGCAAATTCAGTTACCATTCATTGCTAACATTTAGAGACCGTCATTGCTTGTTTATTGTTTGACTCTGTGTGCAGTATAATTATTCTGAGCCAGTGTGTTGGCGTGCCTGTATAAGGGAAACAGGTGATGTTAATTAATGTCTGTGTGGATTCAGTGCTTAGGGCTTTGGATGGTCATTAGGACTAAGCCAATTGAAATGCCAAATCTCATCAACACAAGTTAATTTTCATGCTGTACTGCATTCACACTAATTTAATAGTGACAAACTAAAAACCTATACTATGTGAGGAAAATAGTTAGCAGTAGTAAATGTATCAAATACACAAAATGACAACATGGTCCTTTATGTTTTTGAACCCAACATGTGCTGCCAGCGAACACCTTGTGGGCCTCATCTTGGCTGTCCAAATGTGCTGCAACAGAAGATATTAATACTTACAGGATTGAGACTTATAGTCAGAAGCTCTGCTGTGCTTCTTCTTAGAAAATGCTGAAACCTGTTGTTTTTGAGATAACAGGGAATCGTCGACTGTTTGAAACACATTAGTATTCACTTAAGACTTCCGTCAGTATTTCTAATAACCTACACAGCAAGTCAAATACTTGCGCTTGATAGAAAGTGGACTTACAGTGTCCAATTTTGAGGACAGGTCCCAAACAATATATAATAAATGCAGTCCAATAATTCAAACCTAATGTGGATACTCAAACATACACAGAGGAACAATGAAAATCTGCAAAACCTGTATTTCCAAAACCCTGAGCTGTGTGCCAATCATTCCATTAGGGATTGCATTGGCAGATGTCTTGGTTTGCCTCGTGCACGTGTGCGTGTGGCTGGAGGCAAGGATTGCATTCATCTTGCAGCACCCTGACAGACAGTCCCTATCGCTGCCTCTTTTTTGCAAACAAGTAACAAGTTAAAGAGGAGGAAAAAAAATGTAAGACCCTGCAATCTGTTACCATCAAAGCAAAACACAAAGAAATGAAGACGGGAGAAGACAGAGGATGATTGGGAAAGAAAAAAAAACGATTGCAATAAGAGCACAAACTGACCAACATAGCGACCCTGATCAACTACTCTATTGAGCACATTTATCAACCAGCATCCTCTCTCTCATTATCAATATCGTGCTACCCCTCCTCCGCAGGTCAGAAACGCTGATACAGTATCAGCTGATTGACCTACAACTAATTGTAGTCAGTCGATTTTCTTAGTTCTATCCACCTACGTACTTCGCTAACGCAAGTCTGACCTTGATAATAAAAGAGCGGAATCCCTGGTACACTGACTGGGAAACAGGCACTTGAGGATTTATTTAAGAAGAAGAGGGAAACACACACTGGTGTGGAATGACAAAAAGAGCCTTTATGATGTGATGCAATGAAATACCATAGCCGTGCAATCAATATTAATCTACCTAAAATGTTTAGTTTTTGTTGGGATTCCTACTCGAGTTGACCAACTCAGTTGAAAGGTTTGTAATATTGTGTCCCCCTAATTTATTTACACATTTATCACAAATTAATGTTATCCAATACGTCACTGACACCGTCCCAAGAACTATTTCACTTTCACAAATTGTTGTATTGGATTCATGCTTTTCTGTTTGTCTGTTACTCATGGTAGTACATGCACACATTGTGCCTTCAGCAAAGGCCTCTTCAACTATAACAAACATCACATTTTATGAATCATATCATTGATAAGAAAATTTGATTTGATTCAAAAACACAAATAGTCACAATATTACCATTTAGGAGAAACATGCAGCATTCTTAAAAAACACAATGTCTCTGTCCAGCAGCAGAGCACAGCTATGTTTTCCTTGGTGCGCAGGCTGCTGGATGATTAAAAACTGTAGCTTATGGTGTTGCAATGTTCTATCTGAAGTTTTAATGGGGCTGGGACCAGAATGACAAGTACCAGGTTAAAGGTTCTGTTTCAAACATATCTAATCAAAAACATTGTTTTCAGGTCAGACTTTCCGGTCATTACTTGAAGATCTCACAAAAGGCCGGTGTCGAGCAAAACATGCCATTTGTGTGACTCGCTTCACATGTAGCATCCCTGCATAAACCTGTAAAAAAAAAAAAAAAAACATGTAAAGTGACTCACAGTACGTTCTGGGAGGCTCCAAGATGCAGCAGCAGTTTGACAATGGCTGGGTGTCCGTTCCTCACAGCATCGTGGAGCGGAGAGTCATTTTTATAGCCAGGAGTATTTAACAGGGCTCCTCTTGAGACCAACACCTCCACAACCGCCAGGTGACCCAGGTTACACGCTTCATGCTGGAACAAAGAGTAGTAATGCTCGGAAGTCATTCTGATGTGCTTTAAAATAAGTTTGTCTCTGTTAAATACAGCCATGAGTTTGAATCCTTGGATGTGAAGTTCTTTTCTTGGGTTTATTTTTTATATATTAGATATTACAGCTTAATCACACTTCATTAGTTTTATAGAATTCAACACATAACTAGAAAAATCTTCAGAGAAGAACACTTCAATAATATCTTGACCTCCCATTCTAAAATTAACATGAATGAGGGATACAGCTCAATAAAAGCATGCGTTTTTAAAAGGTAATTTTTGCAACTTGAACCTCAAGTAATTTGACAAAGTAAAAGATAGTTTTTCATTCAGTAATGAGATTAAAGTTCATTGCAACAACTGCATTGTATTTAAATACAGTTGAAGGGCAGCTGACATTTTTTATTGTCTGTTTTAAGTCTCAACAAAATATTAAAGCTTTGTAACCCTAATATTAGCTGAGCAGTAAACCACATCAGACTGGAATAAATGTGCATCATTGAGATCTAGATGATCGTAGCATGTCATGTTCCCAGCCTTTTCGGATACATGTCTGTCAAATACGAAGACGTCATGCTCTAAGCTTATTGGTAGCAATTTCAAAGATCAGCTACAAACTGTCAAAACTTAAATTGAAAGCTAAATTTGAGAGGAGCATCTTGACAGCGAGTGGCCACGTAAAGTGCTGCGATGAGATAGTGGCAAGCACTCACCCACTCATTCTCAAACGGAAAAAAATGGCTTGGGCAGCACTGAAGGACTTTACAGTTTGTTATAGACAGTCAGGCAACTTCAACTTCTTTTTTCTTTTTTAAAATGCTAAAGAGCATGTGCCTACATAGTTTGGGGGAAACCAGCATACGTAAAAAATGGCGGTACTTACAGGAAATGACACATTTTGGAAGCCTTGATATATGGCATGACATACTTCTACTTAACCAGCTAACCTAAAGTCAACAAAGTCATTGTGGCCATGTTCCCCAACAGTACAGGTTGTTGTATTGCTGCTGGTTGCAGTTCAAGAGAGGCTTAATGTAAAGAGAAACAGCACAAACAACCTCATAATAGAAACAGGTGTTAGGATGCAGAAAAAAAATGTAATAATTAGAGCCATTTAGACAGAAAAACTAAGCTTGCGTGCATATTCATAACAGCGACATACTGCACAGCGACTAAGCATGTTGGTTTACTGGAGAAGCAAAACGATAAATAGTAAATGGCAAGATATAAATGTTGGCCAGAGAAGAAAAGCTACAGTGAACAAGCTTTTGTGTGGAAAATGTTTTGCCATTAGAGTCCAACAAACCACAAAGTAACTGCGTGTAAAAAAATGGCAATAGCGTATGTTACTGACAAGAAACACCACAAATCTCTTCCATCACAAGGAATAAATAACCAGTGTAGAAAGAAATTCCTCACTTAACAATTTATGTATTTTTGATGAAACATTTTCTCATGGTGTTTTTCCACACAACAAATGAAGCCTTTAGATGCATCACTTGGTATATTGGTCTTACCAGAGGTGTCCACCCCGCATTATCCTTCAGGTTGGGATCAGCCCCCTCATCCAGCAGTTCCTTGACAGCCTCTACATCTCCCTGCAGGACCCCAAGAGAACAACAAACCTGAGGTCAGAACTGCAGACCCGTAAACGCAACCCTTCAAACACAGCAGCTGATCCCAGTGTACCAAAGCTCCGCTGTTTATCAATCACACTCCGCAGTGGGCCATTGATTATCTTGTCTGGGATCCAGAAGGGGATTACTGCTATGTTTACAAGGATTACTGCAAGACAGTTTATTCTCGAAAGACCAGAACATTGTTGTCTGATCATCTGAAGACTAATATGTTCAACTGAGGGGAGGAAAACCCCACAGAAAGAGAAGACATTTAAACCAGCGGATGCATCTTAGATTTTCAATTTTAGTTTTTAATGCTGCCACTTAGCGGCAGTTTTAAGATGTGCGTTTGTAGAACGCAACAGAAAACGGATTGAAGGAAATAGGGTGAATTATTCAGAAACCTCTCAACCTTTATAGCAGCTAGATGCAGCAGGGTCTCTCCCTTATGGTTCCTCTTCATAACCGCAGGGCTCCCTGAGGTGGGCCGTCCAACAGATGCGCTGGGAGTACTGGGAGATCTTCTACCAGCAGTGGCCAGGACAGAGGGGCTGGCTCCATGCTCTTCTCTTGAGTGTTTGACGCTCTTATCACACCTGGGGCTAGCCGAAGAAAGAGGGTTAAGGACAGCTGAAGATATCTGTGACTTTCTCCGCCTGCCTGGGGAAGCCCTGGGCCTTTTTGGTGTGGTCTCCAATGTGGCAACCTTCTCCTCCACTCTGGATCTTTTTGATGAATGCTTTGGGGGGGATTCGTCGTCCTGTTTTTCAGGATATTGAGTTCCAGGCAGTTTGTCACGCTCACCGACACTGTCCGACATTCCCTGACCAGTCTGGGTTTGGTCATTCAGTACAGTGCCACTGCCTCCTAAGAGACTCTCCCTTGTGGTGCTTCTGGCAGGGCTGAGTTCATTAGTACTCTCCGGTGGCACTTCAGGCTGACTCTTGTCAGACGTGACAGCAGGGTTTAGGAAGGAAACTCTTTTACTGGACCTCCTTGCCCCTTCAGCACAGGGCTGCTCCTTTTCCTTTAAAGCATCTACCTCCTCGGCAATCCCCCATTGCTGGTTTATAGCCTCCAGTCTGTTCTTCTTCATCTTCTGCTTGCTGGGTTTTCTTGTGGTCTTAGTGGCTCGTTGCAGCGACACCTGCTTGCTGGCGGCATTTTTCTTAGTTGATCTCTTCTTCTTGTTTTCATTTTTGCATCTTTGAGAAGAAGAAGAGTCTTGGGAGGTGAAATTGAAAACTGACAAGTCCTGGGCCTGGCGTTGAGCAGTAAGGGTGTCTGGCTGTGCTGCACGTGTTTCTCCAAAAGACGTGCTCTCCGGTACGGTGACCTCTGAAGGCTTCTCCACCATGCAGCGTACCTTGCGGCTACGGGGGCTAAACCAGATCTTGAAGTTCTTCTTGTGTTTCAAGACAGGACTCTGAGGTTGTGTTTGAATCTCAGCTGGAGGGGACTCTGCTAGAGAGGTGTGAAAAAACAAAAAGAGGTTCAACAAAACAAAAAGCTCCTCTCCTGCATGTACTATATTTGTTTGCCGTCAAAAAGGCTCTTTGTATTTGTAATCACCTTGCATCTGTTAAGATGAAAAAGGAATAACACCAAACCTTAAAATAATACGGACATTTGACAGAAGTAAAGAAGTGCCCAGTCCCTTAGCTATTTCTGTGTAAATTTAGACAGCCTGCAGATGCGTTCACATTTTAACAACTGGGCTTAGAAAGTTGCCCTGTAGTTATTTTTCAAAGCTGAGATCTACTCGCAAAACTACACACTACCATAGTTAATTGCATTGTATAATTACTGTCATTACCGGGATGCTGGATGGGCGATAAAAATAATAAATCACAGGAACAAGCTACTAATACTTTCATTCAGAGATTAGATTGGCAGATGAAAATGTTTAATTTTTCAGTCAACAATTGATAGAAGGGAGTGTGGGCAGATGAGCGTGGAGAGAAAGATAATGAATAAGACACATGGATTTGATAAGGTAACTTGTCAATTATTCTTTCAAGCTGCTGTATAATGGCTACCATCTAAAGTACCTGGTGGTTCTATGGGATTGAGCAGGGACTCCAAACTGCAGAAGAGCTGTATGATGCTGCTGAGCTGCCTGTTGATTTGAATGTCTTTCACCCACGCAGGACTCTGACACACCACGCAGCCGTCTCCAGCCCGGGGGCCAGCACAAGACCTGAGCAATAAACATAACTTGGATTAGGAGTTCAATCACTTTCCAGTTCAGTAAGTAGAAACACAATGAGCTTATTGATTTACCTTTTAAGGCCATTCAGTCATGTTTAAATTAAGGCTAAAGTTTATGGCTAATAGGGACATTAATTGCCTTTAAGACTTTCAACACTGCAAACCATGAATTGCAAAGAAACCATGCCACTGCTTTGGATATCCAGTATTTCATCTGCACAAGAAATAAACTCCATAACAAAATAAATGTTAACTATAACATTTCCTAACTAATGATCCTTTATGAAAAGGTGAGCTGTAAAATAACTTTCTTTTTCATATCCCTCATATCATATGTATGACATGCGTGTAACAATAGTGCTGATAAAGTTGTCACTTTGGCCTAAACACTCACATTAGTGATTATTATTACTGATTAGCAGATTAATATTCTGTTGATCAACCAATCGCATATCATTTAAATCATGCAATTACTCAATAAAAAAAAAAGCATATATACACACATATACATAGAAATAAAATCCTACTGAACTAAGCCACTCTTCAAGTCTAAGAGGGGGAAGCAAATTACTTTTTTCACAGTGGATATTTAGATTTGTAGTGTCAGGAAAATCATATTTTTGGTGTTAAATACAACAAATGTATTATGTCTACATTCCCAGGGTGTGCCCGTTTAGCAGGATGCACACTACTGGCAGTGGCACACCTAAATGGAATAGACAGTAAAATATGTTTAGCTGAAGTTACATTACCTGCACAGCATATGTTCGCACATTCCTAGACACACAGGTTCCGTCATTAAATTTGAGCTGGAAAGATAGAAAACATTTGAAAGTGGTCAGTACAGTCAGCGTTGACAAGACCACATCCACCACACTGAGCACTGGTGTTCCCCAAGCACTGCGTACACACACTGTACCGAAAAGTAGCAATACATAGGAAACTTTCGAGCATTTGTTAAGGAATTGTTATCTGTCAGTCTCAATTTATAAGTGGAAGGACGTTTTTCTCGTAGATTTTTTCCTCACCTTGATTAGAACAGAGGGTGTTGAGGAAAAGCCATCTGAGTCTACAGATACTAGTGGATGTGAGGCAATACTTTGACTTGATGATGATGTTAGATGAAAGGTCAGGGGATCAACGTTATTAGAATTGATCATCTGGGGTCTATGTATGTCTGCACCAAATGTCACAGAATTCATCCAATAGTTGCCGAGATATCCCGATAACAACGTCAGTAACCAATTCCCATTGTACATCAATAACTTTATCAAGGAAACGAAAAGCCCAATAGATTCTCAATTTCCTGCAGACACTTAGGAGAGTGAACCTCTCCTCCCATTATGCAATAGAGAGCATCCTGAGCAGCTGCACTACAGTCTGATTTGGTAACTGCATCAGATAGTGGAGACAGCAGAGAGCATCACTGGAATCTCAGACCCTAAATAGACTTAATTTACCATAAGCCACCAGTACTGTCAAGGACCCCTCCAACATTTCTTACTGACTCTTCACCCTCTTGCCATCAGGCTGGAGGTAATGGAGCATCCTAGCATCCTAACTCTAACAGCCCATTTCCTCCACACATTCATGTTTAACATGCTGCCATGTCCCACCACTCACCTGAACTAACCAAATCACACAAATACTTTGTATGTAATCAGGTGATGTTGTTGACAACTTGAACGTTTGTGAGCTAACTAGCTGTTAATACTTAGGCATTGTCCTCTAGCATTTAAAATGAACCCAGTAACTTTAGCGTATAGAATGTAAAACATACACGTATCGTAGATTAAATGGCACGTTAGCCTACTGGGTGTAACGTGTGTTAACCTTACGCAACAAAGAATGTAACGTTAGCTCCCGAACATAACTTTAGCTCACTTCTAAATGATAGTAACTTTTACGTAAACTTACCATTTCGAGCAAAGTAGCATTCGTCGAAAGTTCACAATCGCCTCCTTGGTGTTCTTCCAATCCGTAGTCTGCACGAGGACATTATTATCCATTATTAGAATATATTATGTCTCCTTGCTCTTCTGTTGTAACGTTGCTAATGAATCGAGATTTGCAAAACAAGACGCGGTTGCTTCCGGGCTACTTGCATCTCCCGCCAGAGATTTACGGAAGTAATCTGTGATGGTTGCCATAACCACGGCAATGACGTAAGTGTCGGCACGCCCCCGAGCATGATGGTAGGAATTTCAGTTTGCTCTAAAAACTATATCAAATGCATAAATATACGGTTCATGACATCGAACATATCGGAAAGTTACTTAAACTCAAATATGCAATGGAACAGCAGAAGTAATATATACTATATCTTTATTTAGCATCTCTTCAATTCTTAAACTCAAATAGGGCCTATGCAAACCAACAGCATAATCCATATACGTTATGCTTATCTTGATTGATAAACTTTACCAAATAAAAAAATATGTGGTTACCATTCATTTATTTTCCTGACCACACAAACGAAACACACATTTAAATATTAGATGAAGTGCTGGGCGGTTGTGTGCATGGGTGGTGCGTTAATCCCTGATCTTCCATTTTCTTTTACTTTTTATTTCTTTTACATATTTTTTTGGGAATAGTGTAATAATTAAAACAGAAAATAACATCAGGCATGACATACTCCTATTCATACAATGAAAACTGCATAAGAAATCAGCTGGAACGTTAGTGGCTTAGGTCTACCATAGGGGCAAAATCAAAGATCTTGAATGTGATCCATTGCTCAAATATAAGAAAAGCATGTACAATAGGAAAATAAACATCAGTTGCATTTCAAAAATTACTTTATTTGAAAAAAAATAATAATAAAAAATAGGTTTGATACATTCAAGACAATTTGGTCCCTAGGCAGGAAAAAGCCCATATTTTCTTTTGTCATATTTCCTTCAGTAGGCATAAATACATGTATTTTACATTTTAGACAAATTGTATATATTTAGTGTGTGAATGCTTTAAGATTATGTAAAATCATGTTCTCCAATATTAAGGTCAAACAAAAATTATTCTAAATAGAAAATACAGTGTTTTTTTAATGGCTATGGTATGATTTTCCAACAGTTAACAGTGCCCCAACCACAGAGATAAAGTAATAATCTACACAATTAATTTATCCTTCATAAATATTGAGATCCGGAGAATGAAAGATAAGCAAGTGTGTGTTTACCTTTTTAATCAACATTTTTATATGTGCATGTATGCACATGTGCATGTGTCCTTCAGCTTGTATGTTACCCTTCGTATGATCAGTCAACACACTTTCATGAGATAATCAGCATTTCTAAAACATGAACTCTTATTTTTCATATATACAGTATATTAAGAGCAGATTTTACTTTACTTTTACAGACATTTTGTTTCAATTCCCAGCGGACAGATGGCAGTCAGCTCTACGTTTGTACTGCCTTGATGGAGTCTAGGTCACCACATCTGCCTTCGCCGTTAAGTGATATGGATTCCATGGCGATGTTTCCCAGGGCAAAGTTGATGAACACCTGTGAAGGTTCAGTAATAATTTAAGTGTCATGCCAATAGAACATTTTAGTAAATTATTCTTCCTATGGTATCCTCCAATCCCAGAGCCCCAGAATGGCAGAGTAGTTGAAGTATATCAGCACTGGCTGCATATAAAGCTCATGGATTCTCTCCCTAACTCATATTCCATTTATTTTCCCTCAGGCGTACCCTCTGTCAGTTTCCCTCTGCCTCTATTAAACTTTTTCAACTCAGTCTTTCACTCCCACTCAACTTTCTTCTGTCCCTGCTTCCCCTTCCACCCTCTCTCTCTTCTTCTCTCATCTCCTGTCCCTTTTTTCTGTCCCTCGCTGCCATCCACCCACCCCCTACAAAGCCTCACACTAGTTCCCCCTCTCTCTCTATTTATGTCCTGTCTCTTTTTCTCACCTCATCCAGTGTGGTCTGGCTCACAGAGAAGTGTTTGATCTGCAGAGCATTCTTGTTGGACTCCAGCTGGTCGAAGATGTCAGCCACCCCTCCTGGAGCAATTGGTACGTGGTATTCCACCATAGAGGAGTGCTGGTCCTGGGTGTTGAGAAAAGATGAGCAAGTAGACTTAAATATTCTGAAATGCTCTCTGTGTAAATAAAATTCTGTAAAACACAGTGAACAGCAGTGTATACCAATGAGTAAATCAAACATCGCGAATACCAACAGAATACAATTCCCAGCTTGCTCAATCTTATAATAATAACACCATTAAAGCTGGGATTTTAATATCATAAACAAATGCTCCTTATATGCTACCCGAACTCTTAAGCAAAAAAAAAATCATACATACAACTAAAGTGTTCTGCTATGCATTGTATACTTTGAATTCTTTTCAATCTTCTCTATCAAGTACTCGTAACTACTTTGGATAGCTGTCAAAGCTCACCTTGAGGTAAGTACTTGGGAATCGGCTTCGCATGAAGCCAGTGATTGCCTCTGCGTCACAGGAGGCCTCTGCCAAGTACATCTTCACAGTGAACCCACTGCCGAACCTGCACAAAGGCGATTTTATGAACAAAGCACTGTGTTGTTACATGTCTGAGGGGTGTGATGGTACACTGCTGCAAGTAAAATTGAGCATTCAGTTGCACAAAGGACCACAGAAGGGGGAAGAATAGCAGGTTGTGGGGGCGCAGGGTGGAGAGCGCAGTAATGGCTGGATTGGAGTTTGAGTAGAGGTCACTAACCTGTTCTTAATGTGCTGCAGGGAGCCCAGGCAGCAGAACTGACCTTTCACCATGATGGCAAGACGGCTGCACAGTGCCTCACACTCTTCCATGCTGAGAGACGGAGACAAAGAGAGAAAGTTAAAAGGTCACACTACGACCCTTTCAGCATACAGTAATGAGCCATGCCTGTCGTCACATAGAAATAAAAAAGCATATATTCAGTACTTATCCTAGTTGTTGTATACAGTACAGTAGGGGGGGAAGCCCACATTTCTTTTCACCTGTAACTGTAGTCCTACTGCTAAACAATTTGTGCCTTCGAAACACAAGAATTTGATCAGTGATGACGGACTGCAGCAGGTGCATTCATTTGATACTAACCTGTGGGAGGTGAGGACCACGGCACATTTTCCTTTCACTTCTTCAGAGATGATTTTCCACAGGTGACGCTTGGTGCGAGGGTCCATGCCGGAGCTTGGTTCATCCTGCGGGGAGAGGAGGAGTGAGACAAGAGTAGCAGGACGTGAGGAAGAAAGAGAGGAAGGTTGAAATAAATCAAGATAGAGGGATCGAGGGAAAACAAGGAGGCAATTGAGCAGGGCAGTGTTTTGCAAACAGTAGGAGGGCGGAAGGAACAAGGGCAGGGTGAACAAGAAAGAGTAAACACAAATGCATAATTAGAAAATAGGAAGGGAGATGGGAGGCCAAGTGTTACATGAAGCAAAGAAGGTGAAGGTGAGGGCAGAAATGAGGACGAACACAACGAGACGAGAGGCAGAGGGAACATTTGAGAGAGGATTAAGAAGACTCACAGAGAAAACACAACGTAAACATAGAGTTGAGGACACAAGGAAGGAGAGAGAGGAAGAGAAGGGGGGATTTGATAGAGACATAAGGTAGAAGCAAAGTTGAAAGCTAACAGGGAAGACCACCCTTGGGTGAGCCTGAGGAAGCAGACTAATTAACTACATATGAGATCTGTCAAGTCTCGGGGATGACTATCTACTTTACTTCAAAGACCCTTTCAGGAGGAGCAATAGTATGAAGTTGGTTTAACATTCGCTGTCTTGTGGACAGTTAGGCAATTAAATGGGCTACAGCGGCGTGAACAGGTGGGTCCTCACCAGGAGCAGGATTTGCGGACGGCCGATGAGAGCCAGCGCAGTCGACAGCTTCCTGCGGGTGCCGCAACTGTAACTATCAGTAATGATGTCTCTATGGTAGCTCAGCTCCAGCCTCTTCAGTAGGTAGTTCACCACCTTTAAAGGAAACATGCAGGGGATCAGACAGTGGATGGATAGCAAACACCACATGAAAAAGAGGTTTACAGTTGGAAATGCTAGAACACAATAGTAGTTCAACCCTCATCGTCCTATCCCAGGTGACCACAGAGGGATACTTTTTTGTCATATCCTACTGGTGCTTTATTCTATCATTCTGATTTTTCAATCAAATAAAGGGACTGCATTTATATAGCACTTTTCCAATCTTTGCGATCATTCAAAGCACTTTACAACACATCAGCATTCACCCATTCACACAGAGTAAGAGGCTACTGTACAAGGTGCCACCTGCTCATCAATGATAACCATTCACACACACTTACACACAGCAATTTGGGGGTCAGTATCTTGCCCAAGGACACTTTGACATGCTGACTGCAGAGGCTGGGGATTGAACCACTGACCCTCTGACTGGTGGACGACCTCCACCTCCTGAGCCACAGTCGGCTGTTTTCTCTTTCTGTGTTAATTAATGCTTCTTTTTTTTTTAAATACCAAAGTATTGGAGTCTTATTTAAAGCGTCACACAGGATCAGGCAGCTGCGGCTCACGAGGTAGAGTGGTCGTCCACCGGTCGGAGGGTCAGTGGTTCGATCTGCGGTCAACATGTCGAGATACTGAGATACTGAGATACCTTGGGCAAGATACTGAACCCCAAATTGTGTGTGAATGTTTGAATTGAATTGGTTAATCTACTGATGAGCATGTGGCACCTTGTATGTAACTCTGTGGGTGAATGCTGTCATGTGTTGTAAAGTGCTTTGAGTGATCGCTAATATTGGAAAAGTGCTATATAAATGCACAGATGCAGCACACAGATTTCCTCGTGGGCTCGGTCTATTTCCATTTTATACAATACGCAATTAAACTGTAACTTTCTTGAAATAATAATAACCTGTTTTTTTTTTTCTTCCTTCAGATGACATTAATTACATACCGAATACTATTTTGAGAAGACATAGGTTAACATCTGGCTGTGATGGTTGTTTCTTACAGTAGCTTAATCCTGGGTCCCTCGATAGATTTGTATTTTAAATGTGTTAATAGGATAAGGGTTAAGGTAATTACATTTTCTTTGTCTTCTTCCAAGTACGTTTATATCTGGAGGAAGGCAATGGAAACCTCCAAACCCATGTCTGGTGCAAACTGCTAATCAATGTAGGAGATATGTAATGGTCTTGTAAGTCATATACTGGGAGTCAGTAGGTTTAATGGCTTCTCTGCATGGTTCTATCACCATAAAGGAATATGAGATCATTTCATAGACCAGTATTCTGCTGCCTAGTTTCATGCACATGAGGAGAAAGTCATTCCCCTCAACTGTTTCTCTGGCAGATTGAAACAACACCAGACCTTTACAAGAAGTTGATTTCCCATCCCTTTAATCCATCAACTTGAGGAAATCTCTCTGGGGAAGAAAGTCCAATACCCCACATTACACACAATCGAGGAGCTGATCCCAGCAGGAAAAGGTGGATTTACAGAGAGCTGCTCAGAGGGCAAAAGGTGGCCCTACAACTCATTTGCTACTTGATATTTATGTTCCTTTCTGTTTTTGCCTCCTTCTAATCTGTCCAGCTACACTGCAAATAACTGAGGTATCTATCTGTCCTTGTCCCATGCATATTTGATTGTGTTTGTCCAGCGACAATGAATTTACTTGGTGACTTTTTTCTATCTAAGTTCCACGCTGTCCTCGGGCTGCAGCTTTAGAGAACAGGAACTGAGACAGCACAATTCATTTGGTGCATATCAATTTATCCTGTGTGTTAAACCACGTTGAAAGCTGGAGTGAAAAAAAAACAACGTATCGACTCATATCCATTTTAGTTGCTTAAAAATCTCTATGCTTGCCTGTTAATCAATAATGAGTTGTACATACCAGTTCATTTTGAAATAGCTTGTGGTGATTTCCCATTTCCCCATCCGTTGGCAAGTTGGGGAACCGGATCAATGGAGCAAGCCAATGTAGTAAATAGCTCTGTTCACTTAAGATTTTCTGCTTTTAAAAGTGACTGGATACAGAGGACAAAGTCCGCCCATAATATCCAGGTAATCAGAAAAAAATCATATGAACAGTTGTGTGCTGTGAGACCAGAGTGTTTCTTTTAAAGGCCCATACTGCCCAACTGTTGGATGTTCAGTATCAGTAAAAATAAAAAAATAAAAAAAAAAGATCTGATGTCCTTTTTCCCTGTAAAAGGATTTTATAAGGGGTGATTTTTTTTGTATAATTCACAGATCCAGGATATTAGAACACAATGTAGGACATCGCATACTGCAGATAGATAGACAGATTCAGCAGCTACATTTGAACGATTAGCACTGGCAACATGGCATACACCTGACTGGTTCACATCAAAAAATATTTTTTGAAAATGTTTTTTTACGTTCTCTCATAAAAGCTTTCTATCACCTTTGATGTTACGGCTCATTAAGCCGGACAAAACCATGTCAATGCGAAATGACCCCATTAAGGCTTGTCTCATTATCCACAGCTAGGGGACTCTCAGCGGGAGACAACATAAGAGGAACTCTATATATAACCTCATCTTTGTGAATTAGCCTGACATCGATGCTGTGGCCATTATAACCATTGTTGTCACCATCCTGACCAGAGAAAAGGAGCTGTAACAACCGCAGCGCTGCCGATTAGAGCCAGACAGAACCATTTCTGTGCTTCACTGTCTGTGTAAGTAAGTGTGTGTCTGTGTGTCCACGAGCATCCTTGCTCATGTGTGTTCAGGATTCTGTTTGTGAAATGACTGAGATTGTCAGAGACAACCAATGCTTTTCTGCTTCTGCATCCGAAATTGTAAAATGTTAATAAGATGTTTTTCTGCATACAATTTAGACTTGTCATACCCACACATTTTTGCACACATCAGAGCTGTGTCTTTTCCGTTTCTTTTTGGGAAAATAAAAGAATCAAGATGGAAAATCAGAAATCACATCATCTGTTGATTGGTTGTTCTGCGGATTCCTCTCATGTCAGCGGCGGCAGTGAAAGACAGACACACTCGGTAATCACCACAGAGGCAAGATTGATTAGGTCTCAGAAAGATGAATGGGAAGAATGGGGCTAAACTGACACGTCAAATGAGATCCTCTCATCATCAAAGTATCGTTTAAATGTAAATTTGTCTGCAGGGAAGCGAACAGCATCCGCTTAATTCTGAAGTTTGGATTGCACGAGATGACAACAAAAGCTTTCCCATTTTGCCCCGGATAGTACAGCTTTCAGCACACATCACTCATCCCTTCATAACATCTGATTCAGTATGCATGGGAGCATCAACAGTTACTAGTCCTGCAGTGGGAGTGTACCTTTGAATTTATATTAGATCTCGTGTCATTTTGTGGATGGTGTTGTCACTACCTCGAGCTTTGAAAAACAACACAGAGTCTGCAGCTCTTCCTTACCCCGTCTATCTCCCTCTTTGGGATGCCTTGAATGCGAGCGTAGAAGTACAAGAGCTCTTTTCCAGTGAGCAGATTGTCCAGCGCATCCACCTGGGGACAGTAGCCGATGTTAATTCCCTCGTTACGGCACTCCATGATGTCGACCAAACGCCTGGGGAAAAGAAGACAAAGTAAGAGATATTCTCTGTAATGGTGTCCACCGCATGGTGTAGGGCAGATGGACATGTAGGGTTTTCCATCGACCCTGCTGCCTGCTGGGAATACTCAGTTTAAAAACAGAGCTTTTATAAGGAGCCAGAATCACAAGTGCAGTGGTTTGTACCTGCATGGGAGAATCTGAGATATGGGTATAAGACACAGCTGCTACTTGCTTAAAACCCAAACCAATTACGTTCACATTTTGGCTGATGGGAGGCAATAAAAACCCTCATTTGTGGATATTTGTGTGAGGCAAATTTAATCTAGCTCAGATTCATTAGACAGTGCAGCTTGGGCACCTGTAGAAATAAAATCAAAGCTTTTTCCTGTAATGGCTTCTGCCGTGTCCTCCGTGGTGATTTTCATAAAACCTCTTCGGGTTGCAGGAATATATTTGAAGTAAATATTAACCTGATGTATTTAGGAATGTGCATGCAGTGCCACAACATAAGGGAAAGCAAGAGGGAATAGTGGCTTGCAGCCAGTGACCATAAAGCTTTAACCAATAAAAATAATAATAAAATCAGTTTTTTGAAAAACTTTTTTTTTTTTTTTTTTACTGTAACATATGCCTTAAACATTTATGTGTTCAGTGTGCAGGTAAGATTTATTTTTATTTTTATATATTTCTCACATAAAAGCTAGGTAAACTATAGAGGAATAAAAAGGAAAGGGATAGCAAAAACAAATCAATATTCTTACTCAAAAGTTAAAAAGGCAATAAACGCAGGTCTTAAGATTTCATGCTATTCTAAAGTCGATTTCTTTCTTCAGGTTTGCAACAAATAAATTCATGATCAGCTTACCCATCCCTGTCCCTAATCTGTGCTGTGCCATCAGTGGGGCTAACGTCTCCAGTCAGCATCTTGAAGGTGGTAGTTTTTCCTGCTCCGTTCACTCCCAGCAGACCAAAGCACTGTAAGCGAAAACTCATTGCTTAGTAATCTGAATATTACATAGATATAATGGCCAATATTCAGATCTAAAGACTGAAAAAACCCAGAAGCACTTGAGCAGTATCAGTCCTACAGCCAGCCATCATGCAGAGGGTTAAGACTTTAAATAATATTGGACAACTTTGGTCACAACAAACAATATATATATTTATTACTGGCATAACGGTTGTATTTCCTACAGAGAAAAACTCTCTGGTGATTTGTGAGATGTTCTCCAGTACTGCAGGGGCAAAGTCAAACGGAACAACGTTTTATTGACCGTAAAAAGCATGGATTGCAGATTATCTGAAGAAAGAAGGTAGCCTATGGAAATGTGACTATTGAAATTGGTTAGAAAATAGGCTTTGAGAGACAATGTAAATTAAATATTAAATCTTTTGAATGACCTCCACAGGATGATGAAAAGGATTTTTCCTAGCCCTAACCAGCGTTTTTCTTTTGTTTATATATAAATACACCTGATTTTGTTATAGTAGCCAATAGTCCCTCCAAATCCTCGAATGTGTTTCCTGGTATTTAAAACTCAACTGTGAACTCTATTGAGTTTCAAAACACCAACATTGTGCTGTAAAGTAAGTTAAGTCTTAAATATTCCGTTTCACAAAGTTAGTAGTACCCGCAACTCATTAGTAATACGAGTTACTTTGTGATTATTGTGATGATTACAGTCATGCTGTTGTCACAAGAGGTTAATAAAAGTCATTATTTGCACAATGCCTCTTTTGTTATCCTACTGACTTGATTGATTTAATTTGTATTAGTAATTCATCTTCCTACAGTAGGTAAAGGCTTACCTCTCCTGCAGGGATGCCTACAGAGATTCTCTTGACAGCATGGACGTTCTTGTTGAGGTGTTGATAGACTTTAGTCAGCTGGTTGACCTGCAGTATGTCTGTGCTGGCTGCTCCACTGGACACCCGGAGGTGCTCACTCGCCACATCCTCATCCGCGTCCTCACAAGCCACCTGTGGCACCGTCTTTCTGCCACAAATCAGATTCCTGCGAAGGGAAAAGTTTATTTTTTTAATAATAACTACTAGAAGTTAATGTGAGTAACTGGCACGGACAGATTCGATCTGTGATTGAATGGAACTTTGTGACAATCCTTAAACTGAAGTGGTTCAGGCTTGTGAAATCTTTAAAGACCAACATTTTTTGGCTTTTCTTTTTGTTTTCTTTTTGATGAAAAAATACTTCTAATTTAACGTTGAATTGTTTTCTTTAATTACTTAAATGAATACATATCCTCTCATTTGCATATCAGAATCAGAAATCCTTTATTCGTCGCACAGCGGGTAAAGTCTGTATATTCTCTCTATACAGAATTCTCTTAATTCAATAACAAGGCTGGATGTGTCCCACAGGAGTTAATGATCCTTCACATTATCACCGTACCATCTCAGGTTTTTGTTTTCCTCACCTGACTTTGCGTATGAGAAACCTGTTGAGCAGGAGGCGCAATGTGAAGAAGACCACGCCTTGGATGAAGGAGGAGATGAACATCCAGCCCAGGGCATCTGTGGAGAATGGGTTCTGATAGGCGTCAATGCCGTAGCCACTGAGCAGCTGGACCGCTATGTTCATCCTGGCCAGCTTCATCAGCCCGTTCCCAAAGTTGAACTGGGGGAAGATTAGGAAGGCGTTGCTCAGCCTCTCGAAGATCTCCTGGATGAACTGCAGCAGGGAAGGATAGATCAGAAGATAAGAAGGGGGAGTAGAGGGAGGGTGAGAAGAGAGGACGTAAGTATAGAGCAGTGTTGAGTAGTTCATGAAAAACTATGACTAAATATGTTCGTCAACAACCTTTTTTTCCCATGCATAAGACAAGACGATAGCGAGCATTTTGAGAATATCGTATGCAATATTTTTTACGAGAAGAGACGAGACTAAAATGTAGTTTAAAAAATATCAAAAAATCCCCAAATCTGTCTTTAGTTTTGTTGACAAAAAAGGAGGAGACAAAATATTCTGGACCTTTTTTCTTTTTTCAATGCAGCAGTTCCGTTGCATGTGCTGCGCGTGCCATATTAGGAAGACACCGGCAGTACACAGTGAGCACAGTCAGGACGACTCAGAGTAACTGACTCACTTAAGTGGCTTAAATAAAAGAGACAAGGTGATATTTTGGAAAGACTAGACTGAATTGACTGAAATGTTCAATATAATCAAATGACAAAAAAATGCTAAAATGTCAGTTTCATAGTTGAACAGTTTCCATTGACTAAAACTAGAGTAAAAAAGTTTGTTTTCTTTGAATAAAACACGACTAACACGTCAACTAAAACTTGATAAAAAAAAAACAGGATGAGGTTGACTAGACATGATAAAAAAAACTAACAAGGGCGTTTGCCACAAATCAAAACTAGTCTACAGTGACTCGAGAGCTCACCCAGATTCTAATCTTCAATTCTTTGTCACTTGTCCTTGGTATGCGGTAAGTTTGCCCTTCTTATTCCTCTGCAACTTTACATCACTGCAGCTACAGGGACTGTCACACATTTAAGTGTGCATTTCACTACTTCAGATATTCATTTGCTAACGAAGGCATCTTGACTCAGATAGTTTATGCTGACCTCAGGGTTGCTGAATGAAATTTGACCCAGAAAGAACAGGATGGAGGTGGACATGATGGTGTTGATACTGATGAAGAGGTTGATGCACACATAGGCGATGAAGGCCATCTCTGCATCCTTGAAGACGCCTGATAACAGATACATCCAGGGGAAGGAAGCAAACCTGAGGAAGTGACAGTGAGAGGATACTTTAAACACGACATCAAGTAAAAATAACTCCACACACACACACACACACACACACACACACACACACACACACACAC
>CALSBV010011748.1:9816437-9849314 GCA_943590825.1 Bovichtus diacanthus
CACACACACACACACACACACACACACACACACACACACACACACACACTTAAAATAGTCCTGCTGTGATCTGTCTGGGTTGCTTCCGAATGCAGAAAACCCACAAAGACACACACACAAAGTGGATATGGAAAATTCATAGAGTCCTCCTCCTCACAAATGCACCTTCTAAAATGACATGACTTTGCATTTCTTAAATGAAGTGGTTCAGGCCTTTCAAAGACTAAACAGAGCAGCTGTGAGCCTGATGAAAATAGGCACCAAAAATACTGAAAAGGGAGGGAGGAGAAATACCACACAATGAAGAGGGTAAACATTCAGTCATGGCGCCAAAATAGAAGAAGATAAATTACTTCTTCCTTTATTCCCCTGGTGGCAGAACATCCTTTTCCTTTTTTCTTGTTCTCTCTTTACTCTCACATAATCTGCTTGTTCATTTGATTGGGGTGTCTGGGTCAGCAAGACAGAGAAGGGAAAGAGAAGGACGGAGAACGAAATGAAGAAGTAAAAAGTAGGGGTGGGAAAAGAAAGAGACAGACACAAACAGATAGAGCCAGACAGAGACAAAGCATCTGCGTGCCATGCCCAAAAAAAAAAGGTGCTTGGTAGGCAGACTGCGGGTGCCAAGCCATGACAAGGAACAGAAGCAAGAAGGCTGCAGACCAGACCAGGTGGGTGCCGCCTGACAGACTGTGATTATTCATTGCTTGGGAGGGAGACATCTGTCTGATAAATGAGGAGCAGAGTGCTGACTTGGCCTCCTAAGATCTAGGGCTCAGGAGGAGGCAGCAACAGGAAACATAGGAGAATAAGTTTTAGCTACATTTAGGGAAAGATGTTAACATCTCAGTAATCCAGATATGGGAAACATGGCATGTCACTGGTGTGGCGCTCATCTAAAAAATTCAAATCTTAGTGTCAGATTGATTTTAAAACCTTGGTATTGTGACATCACACCAAGTCATACTGTTATTGCCATTAGCCCTGCTTCAGGATCCCCCTCCCTCCCTCCCTCCTTCACTCCCTCTCTGTTTTACCTTCTCTGGCTTGAATAGGATAAACGTGTTGATAGTGATTGTTCCATCAGCCTTTCAGTCCTACCACCATCTGTCTTTGCAAGAGACTCTGAGCTGTGTTTGCATTTGAATAACAGCAGCCTCCGTATGCTCAGTGCTGTAAATCTAACCCGGTGGCAGACAACGTAAAACATGAAGCGGAGGCTGGAAAATACAGCGTGCATGTGAGGACGTGCGTTTAAAAACGTAGAAACCTTTAATCAATCGAATTACTTTGACGACAAATAATCTCCTTGGCTGTGTGGGTGTACGGTGAGGATCATTGTCCTGATGCAGAAGGAAGCTTCATCAAATGAGTTGTGATGCATTCGCTTGGATCAGAGTAGAACATATATTTTTAGTAGTTGCTGGGATCCTGGAACAAGGCACCATTGATAAATAACATGTCCAATGGGGGAAAAAAACACAAGTAGTCAGATGATCGTACAGGTGGAAAACAAACCCCCAGGTTAGTCAAATATATTGGTGAACAGTAAAACTGTCTGTTGTAAACGTCCATAAGAGTTTACAGACCAATTTACTTTGACCTAATCGAAGTAGTTGTGCCATTGGGATTATTCCCGACAATATGGATGCACCCACTTTCAGTTTTACCATCAAATAAAATGGTAGCTAATCGGGGAAAACTGTCAGCTTGTTTCAATATGTATAGCTGTCTCACCGCTGTGCTTGTTGCCCCATTGGACACATTTTTCTGATCGACTACATCAAGACAATCTACAATCCTCATGCCATAAATCTGTGGTTCTGAACATAAAGTATTTTTGCATATGGATGCATACATAATACCATTGTTTGTCCATGTACATTATAGGAGTCATTAGCTGCCCTAAAAGAGCTCTCCTTTGCTCCTCCAGTCCTTAACGTCTCCCTCCCTTATCGTTAGCCCCTTGTGTGATTGTATACACATTTACATAGCATCAATAAGATATGCTCTATATTGTTTTTCGGTCCTTTAGGGTATTAATGATTGATGCTTTTATTTCTTTTTTTTTCTTTTTTTTTTAAAGGGAAGGATGAGGAAACGGAGGAGGGTAGAAAAAAACAATAGCGATGTTGCAGTGTCTTGAGATCTTAGCAATTGGTGAGAGCAGGTTTATAACTGATTGAACTGAACGCCGGAGCTACAGATGTAACACTCGACTAGCAATAAAACACCATTTTCCTTTAACAAAAGAGCAAATAGCCGATTTTGAAAAGCTATTTAAGTGGCTTTGTTTCTGAATAATTCAGATGTTGCAGCTTCCTGGTGGCTTGATTCATCGTCAAATCACTTTTGGGTAATGATGTCATGAACAAAACAAGGCAAAACACCAACAATGCCATAACCGGATTCTGTAAATCAAGCCCCTAATATGTTATTAGACTGTGCAACACTCACAGATGCCGTGAGGTCAAATTACTCACCCGAAGAGCACCAGAAGCAGAGTGACAGCACCCAAATTTTGCCGATCTGTGAAAGCTGAAATCTGGAAGGCTGCGATCACACCAACTGTCAAGGTCACAGGGATCAAATACATGCACTGTGGGAAAAGATAAGACACGATGCAGCAACATGAGTGCACGTTATTGAATTGAAAAATTAGTTCCAAATCATTCATGAATCAATGTATTAATAAAAAATACCAAGATATTTTGTGCAATCAATTATTGAATACATTATTAAAGGTACAGTGAGTAGGGTTTGACAGATGTGGTTTGTAAACACAACATTCAAATTTGGCCCCTCCTCCCCGGCTCACCGAGGTGGAAGCCAAACCCAGATTCAATCTTGTTTCGAAAAAAGATTTGTCCACATTGCTATATTTTTCGCCATTTTTGTAGCTTCTTCTTGGATCCGTGCTTACGTTCTGGCGACTGATCGCTACATCTTTTTAAAAGGTTGACGTGCAGAAATGCGCAAACACAGCTTAATGAAAAGAAAAGAGAAACTATAGGCAGAGGGCCGGGCTTCTGCAGATGCAGACAGAGCCACACACACTTCTCGTGGGTCCTAAGTGATGATTAACAGGAATTACTTTTGTATGAGTCTATATAGTTATTATTATTTTTTATCCTACTCATTGTGCCTTTAAGTAAGTCTTTTAAGATGCTATGCATATGCTGTGTTTAATGAGCATGATTATGATGCACGAGGGTTCGACTACATTTCAGACTACAGGTTAGCGAGATGTCCATGTGGGTCTCCTGATAGCCGATTAGAGGACGTTACCATGTCATAAATGAAGTTCACTGTCCAGTATAAGGGCTCGCTGATGCCAGAGATGTGCTGGAGCCTCTTGGAACCGCTGTGGTGCTCGCTGACTTCATAGATGGCGAAGCTGGACGTCGTGATTGAATAGCCCGTCAGCACACACACAGCAATCAGGATCTGGAGCATTCCCTGGAGGCTGTGAGGAAAAAAAACAGGATCATTCAGATATCAGGGACAACACTGGTATCATTAATTACCAGCCATGTCTGTAACTAGAGAATTATCATTCCACCACTTCAACTCCATTAAAGCCCATTATATTCCTGCACGGTAAATTGTATTTTTAACCTAAACATATCATGAAAAACTCACTTTTTCAGTGCTTGTGCACATACATTGGGGTTTTGGAGTGCCTACCAAAGCAAAAACAGCTTGTTTTTTTGTGGGCTGTCTAGTTTAGAAATAATGGGATTCAACAAGCGACTCAGATTTGGCTCCCCTTCCTATGTGACATTCAGGCTATCTCCACCCATGGTTTGAGAAGTACCTTTGCAATGTTTCTCACAAGCCAATCGGAGCAGACTTGGCTTTTCCGGGAGGGGGGCTTAAAGAGATAGGCGCTAAAACAGAGCGCAATATGTCCCCTTTAATGCTACAGTGGCTACAGTAGCAACAGGTTTAGATCCAACAGCAATCATTTAATATTCTCCGGCGTTCTGAATCCCTTTGAACGAGGCAACCTGGTGTAAATCCCTTCTGAAAACAATGGCTCATATTAGAGCCCTCCTACAAACAATCATAAGTGGCTCACAATAAATGGAATTCCATTAATAACAAACGGCTTTGTTAAAAGAGCTGCTTGGGCCTCGCCTCTGACAAGATAATAACTGCAAAAGAAACAGATGGCGTTGTGTAGAGAACAACTTCACACTGCTACTGCTGTATAGTCAGTAAGCCGGTGGTGCTGCTGTGAGGCAGCAGCCTATTGTTCAGACAACACCCCAGACAACCAGCTGAGGCTTTGATCCCTCAGTTACTCTTCAACACTGTGCGCTCATTCAAACTTTCTTGATGCCACTACCTGTTCGTCTCCCATGCTCTCTTTCCTACCCCACCAGCTACTTTTACTTCTCGCCTCTGGCTGGGGCACAACACCACCAACCAAAGAGAATAAACTGCATGAGGCTGAAAAAAAGGCTGAAGCTGGCAGTGCGACCGAGTAGGAAGGAGAGAGAACAGCAGAGAGGATCGTGTGGTGGGCGATCGAGGGCAGCACTGACTGCGGAGGATAGCCAGCAGCAGAAGCTACTGAGCAGGTCTGTTACCAGTATGGTCAATATAACCTTAGGATCTTTCCCACAAAGCTACCACACTGTGAGAATCAAGACATCTGGAGCAATAACCTTGTTGTATCTTTAACACGGCGAAGGGCCAAATCAATACATCAGGTGAGGAAGCAGAATATCACGGAGGGATGATTGTGCTCTTGCAGCTGCTGCAGTACCTAAGCAGTCAAACAGCTACGTGAATACCATACACATAAATAAATGTGGAGCATGTGGAGAAACTGAAGGGCAGTAAACACAGGGAAATAGCCAGTGAAATAGTCAGTGCTAACAAGGCTCTAGAGAGGACGGACCTTTATGAGGCCGCGGCTTCAGCTCAATCCACTCTTGGAATGATTTATTTGATTTGGTCCTCTGGAACACACACATGTTTGCATGCATACATACACGCAAGCACTAATTCCACAGTCTGGGTCTCTAAAGCAGAATGTGGAGTATTTTAAATAAACTCATTTTGGGGAGTGGGGTAGAATCAATCCACCTCTGTGCCACCTTCAGGGTAAACACTCATTATATTGGGACGCTGATCAATAGTGCAAGCTCAGGGAAATCCATTTAGAAAATCAAATATGGGTAAATACTGCTGTCATGTACCTGCCTGCCCTGAGTCCACCCTGACTTGCATGTCCTGAATTAAAAAGTAGGAGGCTTCAATAATTTAACTTGGGCTCAGCCAAACAACAGGCCAAGATTAATTAATTTTGGGATATTTTCACCAATCAAAATGCTAATTAGAATCTTATTTGCAAGTGCAGTCATTGCTAGTGTTAAATAGTGACAGACAGCGCAGCAGAAGGAAGAATTTACAGTGAAGTCCTTACATTGAATCTTCATCATCCGCTCGGCCGAAATAGGGGTGACTGGAAACTGAAATGGCTGTAATAGAAAGAGTATTAAGTTAGCAAGAGAAAAACAACAGCAGGCGGGCTATTTTTCAGCAAAGGAACCAAATGAGCAATGATATTCTCTTAGCCCGGGACACAGTCAATTGAAAAAATATAGTGCAAGATGATTTCATTTGCCAGTGCACACAAAGGAAATTGAATTTTCTTTATAATTTTTTCAGGGTCTTCTGAATGCTCACAGACATGAACTGCTCCCCTACATGCCTCTGTTCACACTTCCTGAGATAGGAGAGTGTGAGTTAACCCGAAGCCCAGCAGCCCTGCAGTAGGTTGAAGGCTCAGTGCTTTGCTCAAGGGCACTTTGGTGGATTTGATGGGTTCTATCGACTCATCCAAATCTGATCTGTAATCATTAACACTTAATCACTACTGGACCACAGTCGTATTTTCGCAGATCTGGTTTACAGACTACAGCTGCAACAAGCAATCGGTTCCATTATCGATTCATCTGCTGATTTCTCGATTGATCAATAAATTGTTTGGTCGGAAATGTTGTCCAACCCACAACAGTCCAAAACCCAAAGATGTTAAATATGATATCATAGAGACCACCAAACTTGAGAAGCTGGAGCCTGTGAATGTTTGCCATTAATGCTTAAAAATGTACTCAAATATTTATTATTTAAAGTTATTGCTGATTTATTTTTTTCTGTTGATTGACTACCAGATAAGTTGACTAAAATGGGTCACGATCCATAACAATAATATTACATTTGAGTTGTCACTGCCTCAAGCTGAGACTCTTTTTTTCTCCTTTATTTTGAAAAGCACCAAATAGGGCTTCTTTTCAGTTTGTGTCGTCTAAAGGTGGATTATTATAAAGTTGAGTAACTGTATTAGGGATGTGGCAGACAGTTGAATACAAAACACTGTTGTAGTTTGGAGTGATCAGACTCTCTGTGGACAGTGGACAGGAGTGTGATAGCACATCTGTGGCAGAGGGCAGTTCTACAAAATTCCTGTGAGAGTGGCATGAAAAAAATTGTTTTATGCCAACCTCTAAAAAAGGTCCCACCAAGAGTTGGAACTGCAGTACACAATGTGAGAGTTAGGGCTTCATATTTGACAGATAAACCATCACCTTGAAAAGTAATCTCCTTGGATCTCCACCCCTGACAGCCATGAGTGTGCGGGCAACATTCACTCTACCCTCGAGCTCTTTTATCGTCCTGTGTGGAATAAATGTGTGTGTGCATGTACCTCTGTGCATACACTGTATGGTTTTATGCTCTCTTCTACATGTGTGTGTGTGTGTGTGTGTGTTTGTGTTTGTGTACTCCTGCCCGCAGGCAGATGGTCAGGGTGATACAGAACTGAAACAGTACTGGAAGTGTGGGCCAGATTTTTCCCCAGTGAGCGGCACTCATTAGTATTCACCATGCATACTGATGTGAGTCAAAAGACACACAGCACCCCCTGGCTTTAATCCAGTGAAATGAACCATGAGTAAACACACTGTTTGTAGCTCTCTTTATATTTAGCACACAAAATGCACTAGGTGTTCAATCAGTAGCACCTTGCTGGATAGATAGATCTTCCCAATACTGATGTGTGCATCCCCTTTTGCCCAATCCCAGTCATGTCATAGGGGAGCAAGTCAAACCGATCTTTTCTACATAACCTGGGAGTGTAGTGTGCCTGTGTGTGAATAAAGGACAATCAATTGAAAAAATTATATGTATGGAGATTTTTTAAATCTCTAAATATAAAAATATATATATATATATATATATCAGTAAGTAGCAAAGCAATTCAACTGAAATTGGCCTGTATCTGAAGTAAAACAACAAATAATTCAGCACCAACTCCAGCTTACCATATTTGCGTTGATCCTTGTCTGCGGGAAGATTGGAGCGTAGGATGATGTTGCTCAGGCTGTTTAAGTATGCCGGCATTGTGTGATGGCCCTCTGGGTTGAACCAGACCTACACATATGCATGCACAAACATAGATATGCATAGAAACCATCACTGTATGTAAGACTACTACATCCCTACAATATGCTTTCCATTGTTTTGAGACCAAGGCTTTAAAGATACATTAAATGCAGAAAGTCATCATCTCAGGAAATGTACACACTAAAAACAGTGGCACAATTGCTTCAATAAAGCATATTTATGATGACACTGATGGTATAACAATGCAGATCCATCTGCGAGGCTCAATTTTGTAGCTAAACAACTTTAGGATAAGATGTCATGTTTTAACTTTCAACTACTACATCAGTACAGCAATAAAAGTGATAACGAGACAGGCACCAGGGAAGAAGGAGACAAAGTTACCTTAGACAGAGTACGTTTTTGGGGCACGGCTGTTATGTCCATTTGTAAGTCAGGAGGGAGTGGCATGCCAAAAGCAAAGCCACCATACCTGGAAAAAAATAAACATATATTGACCAAAACAAAAAGCTCTGAATGCTGCCGAGGAGGAGACACTGTGATTTTTTGCTTGCTGTTTTTTTTTATCAAATATCCACGTGCAGATGAGAAGCATTTTGGGTAAAAGCATCAGATCCCACGTTAAAAGTATGACTAATATGATTGGCAAGGTACTAGAAGCCTATTCGTATTAAAGAGAGCAACAAGGGAAACTGAATTTCTTGCGACCAACAGCCAATTAGATGACTGTACATCCTTGTTTTATATACAATAAACGTTCCTTGATATAACAAAATTGACAGTTTGAACTATACAAGTATAAAGTGATAATCTCGAAGATGTTTTTATTTAATTAAATGTCTGTCACTATCTATTGGCAAATGAGGTATCATATTGGGGATTGAGCCTATGGTCAATTTATGAAAGTATTGCAAATATTTATTTGCAGTATTACGAACTGGGAGCCTGTGGCAACATTCCCAGAAAGAACGCTGTATTAAGTTACTGCTAATGCAAAGCGGACATTTCCTACTGCTGCAGCTTCACATTAAAAGCATTTAACTGGCGAAACACGAGTTGACTTTTATTGCGAAGTAGTCGCAGAAAATGCAGTGTGTTTGTCAGTGAGCTTGACACTGACCGAGATCTTTCATCAAAAAATGTGTCTTTTTTTGACAGCGGATCAGTTTAAAATATTGATCAAGAGTAATTGAACAGACAGGAGAAGCCACAGTGAGGTGTTAGATAAAGAGCTGCAGGCGACAGGCCGCACACCTCCAACTTGTCAGCGAGGTATCAAACTACTAGCCGTGTGCAGCATAAAATCAGATTACAGTTGCTCACAGAATGTTGGAAAAAGGCCAATTATTGCCTGACTTCTTTATTAAAATAGCTTGTTTTGCTGCCCCCTGTCTCTTGGAACTTGTAGTATTAAACAGCATTTACTGTCACCACCAGTGAACAGGGTGTCGCCAAATCAACCAGGACTGAAATCTTAAGGATTGCCACTTTAAAGCTTCCCAGTTGACAGATGTATATTATTGAAAAGACTGAAAGGAAAAAAGGTATTTAAATGGACACTTTTTAATTGAGTCCATTACAATATTTGCAAACTACTTCAAACTATGTCAACTCGAAATGTATATATAAAAAGGGAAATATTGTGTGATATTGTATTGTCTTTGAACATCGTCTCATGTACTTCACTTCATTGTTGTTCAAACTACAGCAGAACTATCTATGAAGCGTGGGTTGAATTCTCAGTGGGGCCACATTAACCAAATGTAAACAGTGTCTGCATTCACCTGTTCCTGATAAAGTCATTTGCTGTCGCCACCAGGTAGTTCTCCACATTGATGCCACTCAGGTTGTACACAATCTGAGACGAAGGGATCCTCTTATGAGGGGGCTGGAAGTTGTCCTTATCACAAATCTGCAGTGTAGGGAATAGACAAACGCATTACACACACCCCTTTTTCAAACAATCACACACAGGAAGACCCATTCATGTGTAGAAACATAGATGCATGAGAACATAAAAACTCTCACACGCGCACACAAACCCACACACACTGTTCTCAGTGACCCTGACCCCTCACCTGTTCTTGACGGAAGCATTTACAGATACTAAATTCTTTGGAGCTGTTCCCTCTGGAACTCCAGTTCCTTGTGCTCCTTGTGCAGACCCTTGAAAGGAAACATTTACAAAGTGAAATGGTGGCTTAGAGGAATGATGGCAGTCTGCGTTGCATGATAATGCCACAAGACTATCCCTAGACAGGCCGCAGAACACATCCTGAAACTGAGTTGATACGATGACCTGCATCAACGCTTAAAAACCTGCAACTATTCTTACTACTTGCTTTTTTTTTGTGAGATCAGGACTTAAATATTTTCTCTGATGTCAGTTGAAAACTGTTTTAAAGCTGTTTAATATGTGCTGTAATATCATATTGTGTGAAATGTGTTTGTGTGGGTTGATGGTCAACTCTCCCACATTTAGTTTTCTGCCAAGAGCTTTCAGGGACACTTGCAAAAAGAGATCGTAGAAATAGGCACGTCTTTGCACACTCACATGCACACCTGTTACTCTACATATATAATGTGGCCAACAACAATGACCATAGTTATGGGACTATATATTATATTTTCCATAAATGTAAATGCAGCACTCAGCACCCTTTCAGTCATTGTCATGTTGTGATTATAGGACATAATGAGCCAAACATGCAATCTTTTTTTTTTTTGCACCATAGGATCTTTTATTCTCTCTCTGTCTTTCTTTTTTTTTTTTGGCAGTGCATTTTAAAATGCTTCCGAGGTCGGGTTCATGAGTGCCAACATTGATTTGAGTGCCTGTAAGGGGAAAATCTCCCTTATAAACACAGGGTGTTTATGGAATACAAATGATGCTCTCACATCGAGTCCCGCTGCAGGCTTTCAGCCACATAGGTTGAGCTGAGGACCAGGAAAATAGAGAGGAGGGACATGAGACAGAGAGAGAGAGAGAGAGAGAGAGAGAGGGAGAGGGAGAGGGAGAGAGACCAGAGAGAGAGAGAGAGACCAGAGAGAGAGAGAGAGACCAGAGAGAGAGAGAGAGAGAGAGACCAGAGAGAGAGAGAGACCAGAGAGAGAGAGACCAGAGAGACCAGAGAGAGAGAGAGACCAGAGAGAGAGAGACCAGAGAGACCAGAGAGAGAGAGAGAGAGACCAGAGAGAGAGAGAGAGACCAGAGAGAGAGAGAGAGAGAGAGAGCAGAGAGAGACAGAGAGAGAGAGAGAGAGACCAGAGAGAGAGAGAGAGAGACCAGAGAGAGAGAGAGAGAGAGAGAGAGAGAGAGATGCAGACTGGTAAAATGAAACAAGGTGAAGGAGGAGGCATGAAAAGAATAACAAAGAGGGAAATATGAAAATGCATGTGGAAAAGGATAGAATACATAGGGAAGCTGAGCACGGGCACCCAGAGTATAACTGACACATTCATCATTTTCAGGGGGAAAAAACTGCCGGCATTTGAGGTGTTATTACGTACGGGTTATCGGACTTGTCGAGGCAGGCGTTATCGATCCCGGGGAATGACATCATGGTGTCCACCAGCTGGGTCGAGTTGGGATTGTGGTTACTGTGGAGTCAGAAAAAAACAGTCAGCTTCAACTCAAAGGTTACACAGACGTTTTAGTGGACGACACCATAATTACAACAATAGTAAAGTGAATTAACTCAGACAAAAAAGTTTTTTGATAAGGCTCTAACATGGCAGAGGGGTTTGGTTTCAGTCATTATTCATTTATTCAAATCAATTTTGGTGGCTGGGGTTTCAAGGTTGGAATTTATCAGGGTTTTACTAGAATAGTAGAGAAGATGGTGTAAGTGCAATTTAGTATCTCCCAATGTTGTCGATAAAGTGACCATGGGGGCATGATCAGGGATTCCAATAGCCTCAATGTGGGGAGCTGGACAGATCAAAGGTGGGTGAGGACATCTGATTTGCCACTTTACATTTAAGTGGAGTTCTTTCATTTGAGCTCTTCCCTGCACACAGAGGTACACTCATAAATAAACATTCAGATCATTGCATTGGTATTGTTCATGCAGGCAAGACTGAAAACACAGTGCTCTGAGAAAGTTCATAAAATGTGAGAATACTACCTATAACCTTCCTAAGCACCCCCCCAAACCCCATCATTGATCTAATTAAAAAGGAATATATAAATATCATTTTTCCATCTCTTTCAAATGTAATTTTTCAATCTCTTTTGTATCAAGCTCAAGAGGACTGGGGAGAGCGTCCGTACCCTCTTTGATATGGATTGGCACCTCAGCATTTTCTCCTTTGCTACATATCCCCTTGATCAAACAACAGCACTTCTCAAGAATGAAGACATCTCGCAACTTCCTGACACTCTTAATCTCTCTCACTTTGATCTCGCATCTCATCCATCTCCAATCCTCTCTTTCCCCTCGCGTTCTCTCTCTCTCTCTCTCTCGCTTCCTCTCCTTAAGGTCCGTCTGCCCTTCAACAAACTGCAGCTTCAAATTCATTTTCTAACAAGTGAGACGCGTCGTCCCCGCAGATGATGAAGGAAAAAAACGCCGGAGCAATCAGGTAACGAGATGCATCAACTCTTCATCAAAGTTACAGGATTGGTGCAGCTCTGTTGATCAAAATGTGATCTTTTCCTATAGTGCATCATTCATGCCACGCAGTATAAGTTTTGGTAACGGCAGAACATGGCACCACTATAAAAACATCCCCCAAGCTTTGCAACAAACTAAGTCGGTCACAGTATAACAGAGACCTCCCTTGATATTCACTTGCCTGCATCATCACGATGTGTTTGTGGCTTTTGCTATAATTCACCACATTCATACATTAAAACATTTGGAGTAGTTTTCTGAGATTGTTCAGACAAATGATGTCAAACTTTCATGGGCAAAGACACAGCCTCAGGTGCCTTGGTGTGAATATTTGTTGCCACCTGAGCGTCAGTGGCATTGGTCTGACCTTGTCCAATGAATTGAAACAAAAGAGCAAAGCTTCAGAGTTCGATTGTACTTTTCCAAACATGCTTGGTGTAAAATCATCCTGATTAGCCTTGTTCACTTGTGTGGCCTCCTCTTCCTGTGCTCCCTCGCATATTCTTTGCCATGGGGGGCTTACCTGAAGAAAGAGTAGCCTGGCCCTAAGTTGTAAAGCGCAGGGCTGAGCTCCAGCTCAGGATAGTGCCGCAGGTCGTTCTTGATAGAGCCCAGGCCCATAGCAAACACCATGAACAGAACAGGGAGCAGGATCTGGGTGATCAGGCCCTTCCAGTCTCTGCGGCTGTGGTGGAACCTCTTGATCAGTATGGCTGTCATCTGCTGCCAGGCCAGGGCCATGCCACACACCGTGGATGAACCGATAAGATCTGGAACACATGGGAGAAGAAATGGAGACTAACACACCTGCCTTCTTACTGTCTTACTGTTTTGATGATGCCTGATTTTCTCTCTAGGGCACATTGAGCTAAAGGTTAATGGGTAGATTGTATCACAAAATATGGCAGTGCAATCCATCAGAAAAGCAAAAGTTGTTGAACTAGGTCAGCTGAGTAAGTATTCTTCCAATATTTTAGGTTAAGTTTGAAAACGTAAACTAGAATAGCAGTTATTGTATAAATGCCACAAAAGGAACGCTATAAACTTCCTGCAAAGTTTTTTTTTTTTTTACTCACTGATCTTGTCACCAAAGTTGGATATGCTTCCACTAGAATCTGAAGGGAAGCTGTCAATGGAATCAGTGTCGGAAACCGTCTCTGAGATAGACAGCGGGCCATCCTCAGCCCCAGCGCCTGTGTTTCCGTGAGTCAACTGGAGGAACACCTACACAGATAAAAACAAAAAAACATCAGCATCTGTGTATGTCAAAGAGCCTATCAATATAATTTTACAGCTTGCGATTATCCTTACATGTCAAGTGGTTTATGAGCAGTAGCACGTTTTCACACAGGGAATATTACAATATGTACCTCAGTCTTTTTCTCCACTGTGTCTGCGGTGTAAACCTGTGTGTTTGTGTGTGGGTGTGTACGTGTATGTGCTTACCTCCTCTAAGGTGGTGTCAGAGATGCCATAGCCCCCCAGCTGCAAGGCGTCCAGGTTGGAGTCCAGCGCCGTCAGGAGGGAGCGGTATGAGGAGGCGTTGGATGAGGTGAAGGGAGGCAGTGAGTAGACCAGGTCGCTCCCCTGGGCCTCCTTCAGTCGCGCTTCCGGTACATGAGCTTGGATGAAGACCTTCAGTTCTGCACTGTCAACCCGCTTGGATTCTAGGTTCTGCATATGCAGAGGGAAAAATAGGACTAGATTATGACATGCTTTATTTTCAAGAGTACACAGGTTTACTTTGCACAACTGCAAATCAGTTACCAGTGACTTAAAATATATATATTTTTTATTCTTTCTGGTTTTTTTTGGTATGTGTATGCTCTACCGTATTTTAACCCTGCTAACCTAACATCATCTATTTTTGACTTTTGCTACAAAGAGAATGCATTGAAGCCTGAAAGACGTTAAAAAAAAAAATAATAATTCAAAATACACAATACTGAAGGAAACTTAATGTTTGACCAAAATATGCACCTGGTATTTAGGACACTATATAGTATAGAAAGATACGCATTGATTCGGTAAGACGTCAAAAAAGAGTTTTCAATTTCTACATAAGGAAATCAGTTGAAAAGTAGGAGCCAGTTTGTGTTGGATTTTCTTTTCAATATATCTGATACAAATCAAACTATTGCAATATGTATTGTGTGTAAATCTATTGTCCACTGTGACAGAGATAAAAAACAAGAATTAATTAACACATGTTCATTTGTCAATTAATAATTAAGGCCAGCTCCTCTATAATAATATATTGGGAAATGTTACCATTTATGCTGGCAGTGCATCGTCCAAAATGGGTCATTGTTAAGAGAAAGTCTGAGCAAAATGCTTCAGACATATGTTACTTTCTCACTTCTGAGATTAAGGTTGTTGTTAACATGGTGTACGGGGGAAACATGGATTATTTGAGCAGAAAGAATGTTCAAAAAATGTCCCGAGCATGGAGACTGGTGTCTGTGAGGATGAATACCTTCTTGGTGAGGGTGAGTTTGTAGCCCTGACCCAGCTTGTCTTTCAGGTGGAGGGGGGTTCCGCAGCATTTTAATCCTCCTCTCTCCAGGAAGGCGATGCGGTCGCTCAGTACTTCAGCCTCATCCAGGTGGTGGGTGGACATGATGACGGTGCGCTCTGACAAGACACACACACACATAAAATTGATCATTATACCATTCTCTATCCCTTCAACTACACGTGAGAATATTAACAAATGTATTCATGAAAATCCAGTGATTCAATGTCAGTGAAATGCACACAGTGAGATTATGTTTACCAGCCAAACCCATCTGTAAAGCTTTGTAGGAGTTCCAAGGTTTTGAGAAGTGTGAAAGAACAACACAGAAGTGATATTAAGATGTCTTTTGGCAAAATGATGTCCCTTATTTTCCAATCCTTGTGAGTACACCTTGGCCTTTTAAGTGTAGCTGCAGACACGCACATTCGCAAAGAAACCCACATCGAAATAAACAAACAAAAACATCACAAAGACAAAGTCACACACAAGCTGTGTCGTGCACAAACTAATCATCAGAGAAACAGGCTCACAAACAGCAAGGGATGCAGAAAGTGTATTTTGAAATAGATTCTCCTGGCAGCAAAGTCTCACTTAACATCTGAGACAGGGTCAATTACACAAGATATTTTTCCACAGCTATAAGTATATGACATTTAGCAGTCTCCCTGCCATTGATGCCTCCGCTCTAAAACAGCCTGAAGAAATAATACTGTATTTCTTTTGGATTAATGATATAATGATATGCTAGATTTAAAGTCAGAAGCCTGAGCAGAGGAAAGCCCCTCCAGGGTCGGCTCCAGGTTCCTGTTTTTCCACTCCTTTCCCTTCATAGGAAATAGGGAGGAGGAGGCATCTCCAGTGGAAAACGCTAGAGTGAGAGTTTAGATTGTCTGTGCCATGTAAGTGTGGATTTAAGTATTTTTGTACAAGGATTAGACTCACAGGATGAACATGTTGCAATGTGATTAATTACACATTACACAAAGCTAGGATGGGGTGATGCACTTCAGCCATGTATGGTACTTTAAGCACTTGAGTGAGTGTTTTAAAAAAATATATAATCTAAAGAACCACACCCATTGTAATTACCATAGGTAATGTAATAGGTGCAAACTAAGATGCATTGGCAACTTCTGTCGACTATGTGTTTGATCGCAACAACCATGTTTTGTTTGCATAGAAACTGTGAAGACCTATGTGACTGGTACATGATGTTGTGAATGTCATCTATGACACCTTTAATATTTGTGTCCTTGCTTGGGAGTTCTTAAAATTGATACCATTTTCTAAACTATATTATCCTTGTTTTATGTATTTGTTTTGATGTTCTTGAATCTGTATGTCTTGTTTTAACTCTAGAATACTGAATCTCCCATCTGGACAACACATTTACCCTTCATATCTACAGTATATCACATTTACAAACTAGAGTTACAAGGTGCGTCACGGTGTACAAGTACAACAAGAAGTTTTGGGGACGGTAAAAAAATAAAACTAATTATAAAAAAAATAACATGAAACTATTGAAGTAATAAGTTATAAAAAAAACAATGTGCAGCCACTACAGGAGGGTTTTTAAAAGCTTTTAAAAATGTGACACAGACTCGATGAGTTGACCTGAGGCTGAGGGGAAGTTTGTTCCACAAAGTCATTGTCAAGTTTGCTTGTTGTTCTGTTTTTTCTTCTTCTTCTGCTATGTATTCCTGTTCCTCTTATCATCATCATCATTGTTATTAGTGGTAACAGTAAAAGTAATAATAGCGGTAGCAGTAGCTGTAGCTTGGAGTTCAATGGAGAGTTTGTGAAATCAAATGAACAGGAATGCTTTTTTAGTGCTTATTAGGTGTGTGTGTGTGTGTGTGTACATACGTGTGTGTGTGTGTGTGTGTACATGCGTGTGTGTGTGTCTGAGAGACTCACGTTTCTTGTGCTGGATAACAATGTCCCAGATGTTGCGCCTGGAGCAGGGATCGACTCCTGTGGTGGGTTCATCCAGAACCACCAAGCGAGAGCCCCCTATGAAGGCGATGGAGATTGACAGCTTGCGCTTCATGCCGCCTGACAGGGTGCCAACCCGCTTGTGCCTGTGAGCGTACATGCCTGTCTCCTCTAGGGTCCTGGTGGGGAAGTTAATGAAAAGCATTTAACATATAGCTCATGTTAGCATAC
Organism: Bovichtus diacanthus; assembly: GCA_943590825.1. Classification (NCBI taxonomy): domain Eukaryota; kingdom Metazoa; phylum Chordata; class Actinopteri; order Perciformes; family Bovichtidae; genus Bovichtus; species Bovichtus diacanthus. Next base: position 9,833,160 of record CALSBV010011748.1, read on the forward strand.
TTTTTCTGCACATTACAACCCAGTTTCTGAGTTTTACTTCCATCAGTTAGCCGGCAGGGTTTCTGAACTACAGGAACCAGTCGGGAGGTTCAGTTTCTTGCTTATAGTTTTCATGCTTATTACTGCTCCTCTTGTCATGCAGTAACCCTGCAGAAATAGTCTCATGATGCAACTTGGGGTTCAACCCATAGCTTAATTATGCCACAAAATGAAAAAGAAATGTTTCCAAAGCTTTGCTCCCATCAGCTTATCTAAGAGGATGCAAAGGAACAAAAATAGATTAAATAAAACATTTAAAAATTCTAATGGGAAATGTGAACTAGAAACAGGGAAAAAAATATTGTTCTAAATTTGACCTAGCATGCTCAGAGAACAATGGCGTTCTCAACCTGCATTCAATATGAAAGTGTGTGGCTTATTTCAAGGATAACAAGTGAAACAATTATTTTGTACTTAACACAGATGGGAATTATTGCATCGATGGCGAGATATAACTGTAAATTATAGCAGTATAGCCATAAAATCTGCATGAGTATAACCTCAAACAGATCTTTAATTCTAATCTGAATATTACTCATATTTTTATTTTATTTCCCCTGTGTAACCAGTCACTGGTGTTAAGCACTTGCTACAATTCACTGTTAAACTCTAATAACCCCTACCCATATTTCCTTTTTTATTGGAGGAACGTGCCAGTAGCTGAACTAGAGATACCTGTTCATGATGTCTTTTAACAAAATAGGTTATAAAATATATCCAATCACTGCTATATACATATATACATCACTGCTACATCATGCAGAACCCCAGACATCATCTTTAAGACCCAGTGCATTATGATTGAGTGCGTTGTGATATTTAGCACGCTCCCTGTAATGGACGGTTGGTCACTCACGTGCGGACTTGTTCATGCAGTTCCCTGCATGACCAGTGTGGGGCCTTGATCTGGCCGTACAGCAGCAGGTGCTCCTTGGTGGTCATGTGGTCAAAGAGGACATCATATTGCATGCACACCCCGAGATCTCTGCGAACATCATCGATGTTGGTCTCCATGTCTCTGCCGTAAACCTCGATGGTGCCCGAAGATGGGGCGAAAAGGCCAGTCAGGAGTGACCTAAGCACAAAGCATGGTCAATTATTATGCGAGTTATTTTAGTTTTCCTGTTTTATAATTGGGTAAAAGTATATAATTCAAATATATAGTCAATCCGTTTTTCAATTACTTTGGCTCATATTTGCTATCTAGAACATTAAATGTTGAAAATGCCCTTTGTTTTTGTCCAATTAGTTTTTTTTTTTTTGCACTTTCTCCGCAGCACTTTCCTGTTAAATTATGATTTGTTGGTCCCACGAATATTGTTGGACATGAACTCCCTTCTTGGTATAGGTAGTTTTTAACATTGTGGAATCGTGTTCTGCTGATGCACTCATTGTGCGTTGCTCTGGATAAGAGCATCAGCAGAATTAGTCACATTTAAAATGTAAATGTAAGTGCTTCAGCTGATGAAGACCTGTCAGGCAAATCTCTACAACGGTGCATTTGCTGAGCCAGATTTAGACAAAACAATCTCCCTGTCAGCAGCAGACCCTTTTAAAGGTTCTGCTGATTAAAGGGATGCACAAATCAAATTTAAAAGACACCTCATACGGTATATGAATGGTCAAAAATGCATTTGTATTCATCTTACGACATGCTGATACAGTGAAAAAAGAGAAAAATCATGGCACACGTACATGGTGGTGGTCTTGCCGGCTCCATTGTGACCAAGCAGTGAGGTGACATGGCCCTCGTAGAAGGAAACATTAAGGTTTTGGATAGCTACTCGGTCACCATAGATCTTGCTCAGACCATGGAGGGCAACGCCCACTGGGAGCTCTGAGAAATTCTCCTCAGTCTGAGAGGAAAGAGTGCTCTGGCCTGAGAGAAACATGGAGACAGAGGCAACCTGTAAATCAAGCTCACAGGGGACAGGTAATAAATGAAGAGTGAGTGTGAAATAAAAATGTAGTGAGGTGTCAGGGTTAGAAAAAAAATGACATTAAAGAGAACACATCACGTTCTTGCTTCAAAACACAACACCGGAGGAGACAGCATTGCTTATTATTATCTGCTGCGAGGTAGTACAAAGTCATTTTTTCTCCCCGTACCTTTTCCCTTGTCGTCTGAGAAGACAGGCTGGTTTTTCTGCATGATGTTGGTGAAGAGGAGTCCTCTGCCCACCTTACTGTTTGACCGAAAGCAACCGCACAGGTCGGCCCAGAAGGAGGCTTTGAATGGGAAGTACCACGGGAAAGGGATGCCGTAGTTTCCTAAAGGGTAAAAAAAATAACGATAGACTTCTCATTATGACATGAAACACTATTTAGAGCTAAGTTTACCAAGCAATTCATGAACTGCTGTATTTGCTTTAACTGTTAACACCCTAATCTGTAAGAGTATACACCATGAATGTGAAACTACTAAAAAGTTATCTCTCAATTAAAAACATGATACCTTTACTCCCGATACGTAACACATATAGCTAGAGTGCACACATTAAGTTGAAATGTCAGCAATGCTAATACTGTCATTCTTATTCTAATAGTGTTATGCTAATTTTAATACTGCCATCAAGCTTTGAGAACAGCTGACCTGGCAAAGAAGACTTGGCACACTGTTAGACTAGCAAACACAGTAAAGCTAAGCCTAACAAACGGTTTCATGTCCTAAAATAGATACAAACCAACTATAAAATCAGATATAACCCTTCTACCTAGAGGAATGAGAGCTATGTGCTCTTCACACATTCATTTGTACAGCAACTAAGCAGAAAAAACGTCTCAGATCTTTTTATCTTTTATTAGAATTAACTGGAGCAATGTCGAGACAAGTGAATACCAATGGTTTCAAAAAAAACAAAAAACATCCTTTTTTTTTCCTTTAATTTTTGGGGGGATTTTACAGTTTACCTGGGAAGACCATGCGGATGTAAGCCCCGATGATGAAGTACAGGATGGAGTCGATGAGCATCAGCCAGCACAGCCAACCGAACGAAGCTGAGTCTCCAGCAATGGGCGAGGTGTATGAGTTGCTCCATTGGATGCCTAAAGAAGCCAACAGAAGGTTTAATTTGCTTCCCACTGACTAAAGTAGCTTACATGTGAAAGAGATTTTGTTTGATGCGAGTCAGATGTCTATATGTGCATACCTTCTCCTTGGGACTCGTACCGAGAGACATATTGACTGGCATAACTAAAACAAGTCGGGGAGAACAAACCCTGTAGGGAAATGAGAGAAAAATCAGACAGGATACAGAAACAGAAGAAGCAAAAAAAAAAAAAAAAAAAAAAGAACATCAAAAGATCTTCTATTTTTAGACAATGCCTTTCTGTAATTCCTCTCTTCTGTGCTCAACTTTGTGTAGTATGAAGTGATGTACTTCAAAAGCATTTCTCAAGGTGATATGAAGAGTTTTGTTCAAGGAAAACAGGGTCTTAGATGTTGCCATGATTTTATGTCTGACCTCCAATTATTGATCATATCAGCAAACCACCCAAAAAAACAAAAACAAAGTATGTGCTACGTAAATGTGCACAACTTATGTCATCAAAAAAAGCAGTGTGCCCTGCAAACAAAAACATTTGTAAACTGTCAGTTTGCCCCCCACTGCATTGCTACTTGAATGTCAAAATAAAAATAAAACTTCACAATGGAAAACAACTGGAGGCAAAAGCCCACTGTTTATTCCATTCCTGAAAGTAACTGCATTGTCGAGGCTGCACTAATATATTTTAAGTCAAAATGTTAGTAAAATTGTTTTATACAATGGTTAGAGTAAATAACATTTTGTAATAAAATGACATGACATTATCCCATTCCTTATCTCTCCATTCAATTCTCAGAATGTTGAGTTTTAAGTTATTACACATACCACGGAAATAGTGCTATTTAAATATATAGTACATGAGTAATGCCAGAGGAGGTTCAGAGGTTCCTCACCAGGGTGCTCTTCTGGGAAAAGGTGAGATTTGTCTCCATGGCCAAAACCACAATGAAGGGGAAGAAGAAGAGGATGTAAAGGAGGCTGCCACTGAGGCCGGCGATGTATGTCCTGTCAAAGAAGGAGCTGACCAGGTAACTGAAGGACAGGATGCTCAAACCATAGTCGCAGAGGTACAGGAAGAGGATGAAGCCATCACTGTAGGGCAGAATGTGCCCGTATTTCAGCACCAGAGTAAGGATTGAGATGGTGAAAACCAAGTAAGAGGCGCACTCCAAGAACCAGGCAAAGAAGTGGCTGAGCGGGTTGACTCCCATCATTTTCATGTACTGTGGGAAAAGCAAAAATAGAAATGGACGGGAATACAAGAAAATGTCAGAAAAATAAATTGTTTCTGTGGTGCTTATGAATGTTTACAGCAGAGAATGGGAGGACTACAAAGGGAGGAAAAGTTAACATTTGTTGCTGTGTTCACTGATGTGAGTGGCCTTTTAAAAAACAAAAATAAATGGACAGTATAATAACAGGGCATCTTAGAAAACAAGAAGTCAGAAAAAATACAGGGGCAAGTTTGATCATTTTTCAAGTGAAAAAAAAACACTACCTCGTGCAGCCTCAGCTCTCTCTCATGCACCAGTTTCTTCACAAAATCAGCCACAAACAGCACCCAGGCTATCATCAGCATGAGTGGGAAGACAAAGGCGATGGCCTCCAGGTACCTGGGGAATACAGAGACGGCAACTGTCATATTTCTTGAAAACCTAACGTCCAATCACTGTCAACAACAGCAGATGAAAAGGCCTATCATTCAGTCACTGGTTTGACAGAGAGAGAGAGAGATGCAGAGTGGAAGAGCAATATTGAAGGAGGGTTTGGGGACTTTTTTGACAGCCTGATCCTGTTCTTATTTCCGCAAAATAAATGCCTCTCCATTTCATTTTTCATTTTTTATTTTTTTTTTACCTAATCATATCATCTGGAGCCTGATCCATAGGAATTTAGCTCTCGCAGTTTTTCGTGCTACACAGCCATATTTCACAGCTCATGTCAGAATTTGTGTTGCTGAGTAATAAATCAGAAGGACAGAGGCGAGATTCATCATATCTTATAGTTGGTCAGGAGGATGCCAGCCAGAGACGGTGGCCTGCTCGTCCTTGTAAGATGAGATATCAGCACTTGAGGGCAAGCACAAACATGTAGTGTATCGATGCACAAGTTCATGCCAAGCCAATGTTTTGCATTGGATATATACTACAGAGATGAGTGGTGTTCCAGATGAGCGTGAGGGGGTGTTTGAGTGTATGGTCTTCAAAATGAATGCTCAATAATAGTGAATATTCATGCACATGGTGCGGATCCAATTATAATGCGAAAGGGTTCTTTGAATGACTACTTACTGTCAGTCCCAAGTGGCAAATCAATAATGAGAGAGCATGCATTATTCCACATCAATGCATATACTTCCCCTCAGAGACACTGTGGATCCTTTCACGTTTCTATGCATGCATCCATACGGGAGTATGTTCATACTGGTTCATGTGTTTGTGCTTGATGGAATGTATTTGTGTGAATGTAAAAGTGTGCATCCGCGACTTCAGGGGACTCACTCATCTCGGAGATGACAGGGATAGGGGAAGGGCTGCAGCTGGACGGCTGTCTCTGTGACTCTCTGTCCAGTCTGGGTCTCAATGATCGCCCGATCGATGTTCTCCTGCAGGTACACAAAGCCCCGGTTGTAGCGCAGCGTCTGCCTGGCCGAGATGTGGTTGTCCTTAACAAAATAGGGATTGCGGACCCTGTCTGTACGCATCACGTTGTCCATGTGCATGCGGATAGTGTAGCTGACTTTGGGAGGCAGGGAGGCTGTGGAGGAGGAAGACCTGGCCTGACGCTTCCTGGATGAGTCCTCGTCTTTGGGAAGCTTAAAGATGACACCTTAACGACAGATTGCAAGATCCCAATGCACACACTTTATACTTAATTCACGGACATAATTCATAGAGCAGATTAGCGTTTATGTTCCTTGTCCTAGATGAGCTGTTGCAGAGGAAGCACAACAGATTAAAATGATGTAAATGAGTATTTGTTTGATGCTCTGCCTCTGTTGCAAGCTGGGCTTACACTCGTGAAAAACTTGGTGTTATTTTACCCAAAAACTCTAACACAGATGCAAGTCCAGAAAGGATATAACATAAGATGGAAGATAATCAACATCAGAAATCATTGCAGGTCGTGGCTGCACACTGCGCTGTCCTTATTAACCGGGACGGCATAATGAGTCTTATCACATAAAGCGTGTACATTACACCCAACATTTACTCACTTGCGTAGAGATCCCGGTTTTGGGCAAGGGCCTGAGCTACAGTGTTGAGCTCGTCGGCAGAGTCGTAGCCACGGTAACGGTCAAACTTGATACAGGAGGAGAGGTTCACCATCAGGGTGGACAAGGTGGTGATCTGATTAATTATGTGTTTGTTTTTCTCCAGCATGATGGTAATGTTAGCTTTGGGGAAAAACAGACATTTAGAAATTTACTGACAGAATGCAGTTATAGATTTGATTGCTGATAATCCAAATTAAAATAATGACATTTGCTGGGCCTGTTTCGTGTCATGCCCTGTTATCTCATATGTTAACTTAGATCGAAATATGGTCTGACAATACAAGGTAATCTAATTAAATACCTGTACGTCAAAGTCAGACCTTGTGGAAAAAATGACTGTCGCACATAATCACATCAAGGAGAGACTAAGAAATGCATGTTGAAGTGATGAGTGCAACGCTTCCTGTAAACCTGAGGAGGAGTCCTATTTTCTGATAGCGTGGATATGTTACAGGCAATAAGCGAGGGAGGAATATAAAGGTAAGCCTGGAATCTGCAGCTTACAAACGTAAGACCTTCAAATGCTCACTCACAGAAGCTGCTGAGCGTCTCCTTCATAGCGCCGACATTGATGTCTGTCTCCATCTCAATGAAACTCTCAACAAAGGAATTGCCGAGGGAATTCTGACAGGATGGGAGAGTGAGGAAGCACAGCATCAAGATTGGGCTGCTGAAACTTGTCGCAGACCACTGCAAAGTTTATCTCAAGAATTTCTGCGAGGCGGCAGCGAGCCAGCTAGATATGATTAGATATACACACAGTTCTGAGTTTTCATACCTGCAGCATTGGCAAAGTGTGCCCGAGTACTTCAGCAGACTTCACGATGTAGTTGGAGGACTCAATCCATTCCTCGGAGTACTTTCTCAGATTTGCAAACTCCTGCAAGGTGGCATTGGCCTGGAAAGGAGAGAACAAGAACAAGAATATGTGAAATGGCCAGGTATCAGCAAGATTTCACAACCTGCTCTATGCTTGTGTGTGTAGCTGTTTCAGTCTGTGAAGTCAGCTGTATACTAAAAACAAAGTCAAACTTGCTCAAAATAGAACCACAGTAGCAGATGGTGGTGCATACAAATATGTGTACACCCCCTGCAACACTGTATTTCTTGTTTACTACATGCCAGTCAGGGGTGCTTGAAGACTACACAGGTAACTATCACCTAGAAGAGGAAGAAATAGAAGTGACAAAAACGTCTGTGAAAGCGTGACAAAGTCAGATGCGGGATTTCAGAGGATTTAGAACATAAAGTTCATAAAGATCACATAGACGTATTCTTATAGTATTTCTTCCATTCTATATGCATGTTTCTTGATTTCTGCACTTGCTTTTATTTTGAAATGTAATTGTCTCCTACTCTGTTTATGTTATGCACCAATACACCGAAGCCAAAATTCCTTGCACATGAAAACCTACTTGGCAATAAACCAAATTGTGATTCTGAAGGTGCTAAACCTGAGACAAGCTAACAGGTTCGAGATGTGTTGCATACCTTTTCCATTATGGCCCTGGTGACGGGTGTGTCAGGGGTATACAGAATTTGTCCCATCAGCATTGGTTTGAGGAAGGCCCAGGCGATGGCTCCGCCTGTGGTATTGACCATGTCCAGGTACATGTTCATACAGAAGGGGGCTACACAATGGCAAAGGAGAGGAGAAACATTAGACATAAAGTATTCACGAGACGGAAAAATGTTTTAATTGTCCAACAAACAAGTTTGATATCGAATTTTTGTGAAAATTATAGACAGTTTTGGTATAAGCCTGGTGTTTTGTTTTTTTATTGGCAACAAATGCCATGAAAAGATCAACAATGCATAAATCAATCACTTCATGCTTCCCTACAGTGTCTGTCACCCTCATCTCAGAGCCCATTCATCCCTAGGACTACTGTATAATCTTTAAAAAACGGTCACACATATGTAGTTCCAACAATACTGGATGGTGGGATCTATAAATGTGTTAATTTTGGACTTTTAATGGGATTTGCTGATGATAAGAAAATAGAATACCAACAGCCTTATCCTTTAATTCGTACTCCTTTATATATTTGGAAGTGAGCAAACTAAATTATACTAGAAGTGTCAACACATATTCCAACTATACGCAAATAGTTAGGGGGGTGGGATACTCTAGTCTGTTACTGCCAACATTGTGATTTAGGAAACACATAGAAACATTCCCCTTGTAAAGCAAGGAAAATGTATCTTTGATGTGCATACAGTACATGTAATTTATTTTTGATTGTGTTTATTTGCTGGCTGCTTTTACTACTTCAATAAGAAATAGTCAAACCTAAAACTAATAACAAATCGTTTTGATAGAATAGGAATCCCGTGAAAAACACTGAATACCAATACCAAATACTGCACTGGCAATACAATTCAGTTGGCAAAAGCTCCAAATCCACCCTCCTTTGAACATACAGGCATTTTGTGGAATCTTGAACCTCTCAATCATCTCCTCCCTCTGGCGGTGGTCGGGGAAAGAGGAGTTTGACTCCGGTATGACGGGGAGTTTGGCGATCCCAAGCAGAGACAGGATACCTTTGCTGCACAGCGCTCGAGAGAGAGTGACAAATGTAGCTCTGGTGGAGATGCTGGACCTCTGTCCTCTCACCATCTGTGGGAAAACAGGACATTGAACCTCTGAATACTTTATGATTCCGATGTTTTCAAAAAAGATTATTTGTCATGCAAATAGAAATATGACTCTGCGGGCCCTCAAAGAACATTTAAAACAGCAAAACAATTTGATGTTGCCTGCACATGTCTTGTGTATGCAGTATGGTCACAGTAATATTTTTCTAGCCTTCTTTAATTTCGGCTAAGTTTAGTGATCACACACACCTTGTGGGTAAAGCACTGTAAAGACAACATACTTGTTCAAATTCGCTGTTGGTTCCCAGGTTGAGGTCTTGGATGGAGAGCATTAAAGTTTGAAGCTGACCAAAGGCAGGAAGAATGGTGTTCATCGTGTTGGTTATAACCTCAGCCACCTGGAGCATAACTCCCACCAGGCCCTGCATTTCTTCAGACAGCACCATCTAAAAGACAGGGACCAGAATTCAAACATTTTTATGTAGTTTTAGTTTCCTCACTGTGACTGCTCTTTTTTCTTTCTTCTCTAGTCTTTATATCCATACAGCACTTGTCATGTTTTTCCAATGCTGTTCTTTTCTGTAGGTGAGAGAATTTTAATTAAAAAAAAACAAACAAATTAGGACAACATATTAAATACAACTGGTAAATTATCTTTTTATGGTTAAACAGAGAAAATGTTGCACTCAAAATAGAAAAGAAGCCAAATAAGAAACCTGTTCGTAAGTTTTTCTACATGTATGTATTTAGGTAACAAGATAATTTTTTGTGATGGACAGTTTTCTTAGATCAAATGGAGAAAAAAAAACGTCATTTATGAAATACATGTTTTAAAATGTGTGAGGGAGGCAGAGCTTTGTCTGGTGAACAAACGCTTTCTTGTACAAAAGCATTTCTCTCTTTCTTACATCTTCCTCAAAGCATGAAGCGTGTTTTACAAATGGCCAACAGAAATCATTTTTTTGGCCAATTACAGAAGTGTGCAATCACCATATTTCACATTTTCTGCTATTTTCTATAAAAAAGAAAAAAAAATCATTCACTTAAAGGAGGTGTGCCATGCTATTTCTTCTTTCGACAAAAGACTATCAGAATTCAGCCTTACTCTGTAGATGAGTTTCTCCATGTTGAGATGGCGAACCATCAGCAGTGAGAAGCTGTACCACTGTTCAACAGACAAGGAGCAGAAGGTCTTTAAGATCACCACATCTGTCTCTTTCATCTTAAAGGCTGCTGTGGAGCTGCAATGACGCAGGTTGACCAACCAGGACAGGATCTGTATCAAAAGCATTAAGAGAGTATGAAAACAGTTCATACTGGCAACAGAAGCACAGGAGAAGGTCGGTCATGTACAGAACTACAGACAGGCATGTGCTCTGATACTGCAATTACATCACTGATACCAGATTCTTACTTTCAAAGCGTTCGGGCTTATATGGTAAAAGGGCTTCCAAATCCCTATGCTAGTCTGGCATTTTGGAACCTGGTAGGGTTTGTTATCTCCACCATTTAGTGAAAACAACGTGTAGTACGTTAGGGGAGAAGTCAGTCTTGCTGCTCTCTAAATTCTTGGCAAGAATGGGGTGCAATCAAGCATACATGCAGAGACAATGATGAAGGTTTTGAATATTAAAGTCGTGACGTATCATCCAGACTTAACTGTTTTTTAAGTTGGCAATCATGTAAATGTGTTTGTTCCAACTCAAGGGACGCGTATGCGTCACACGGATCTGCTACTCTATGAACACATCTAGTGTTGTTATTGTACCTGTGTAGTGTGCAGACAGTAATGTGTTACCACCAGCTGATAAACTCGTTTGAAATGATTTTCTGCGCAATTTTTTGCAACATTATCTGTGGTGTACTAGCGAAAGACTTTAGGGGACAGCTTTTTATTCCACTAAGTCACGTCTGCTCTGGACAAATGGTTCATGTACAGTGGCCGTAGGCCTGCAATTCAGTATATATTGTACTGTAAAGGCTTATTTATTTAAGCCTGATTGATGTGGTATTAAATAAAACAAGATGGCTTTACAAAATGCAACTTTTGTGCCATTAGCTGAAGGTTACTGGATTATCTTCCAGTGACAGAGAAGTAACATTTCATCTTATTTGCACCATGTAGCACCAGCCTTAGGCAAAGTATATAGGCTACAGAGGCCTAAAGAAAATACAATGCAATGATGCAAGTCCACATTACATGCTAGTTTATAAAGAGAAATATAGTACAGATTTGAAGATCTCTCTTCAAGAGAATACAATAAGGACCTTGTTCCACACTATATACTGTATGTGTCTACATACTGAGGATGTTTCTGGCTTACCTCTAAATTGTTGTTTGGTAGGGTGGTTTCCATCAGGAGGTGGAGAGAAACTGGATCAAAAAGCAGATGCTGCTGAACATCCACAACGAAGGCTGTTTTATTCCTCAGCAGTTCACCGACTGTCACCGCTCCTGGGAAATAGAGTGATACAAGTTGAAAGGTATATTTTTTATTATGAAATTGATAAAGTGTATTGTTTTTGTTGTTTCATATAGAACCAGTATATCTAGTTTTACTTCTATAATAGTGGAAACAAACAAGAATTACTTTTGAGTTCAGTGGCATTTTTCATTAAATTATTCAAGTGGGTGTGAATTATTCCTTAATGTAGAACTCTATCTCACTTGCATTCCCTGCTATAGAATAGGTGGAACAGCTGCCTAAGGTGTGTTCAGATGTACTTTTCCAACACTGGCTGCTGTTTTTGGCGGAGAAGACAACCTCAGAAGCTAAAAAAGTACAGCACTGAATGACATTAAATGTCAGCCAATCAAAATGAAGGGGACACTGGTTTAATGTTAACTGGAGCAACACTGATGGACAAAGTGACAGTGGAGAAATTGGCCGCTGCAGTCAGTTATTATTTTTAGATAATCCAGCAACAAGAAAGGTAGTGGCATCAGGCACGAGTGAGTGATAGGTGAGCTGAAATGAGCCGTCTGTTGCTATGGGAACAAGGTTTGTGATCGTCTTTTTTGCTTTTTTGAAAGCACACCAGAGATCGCCCTTTTAATACAAAAGTGACCACAGGCCTAAATCAGCATTTTGGACGGTTCAAAACGTACTTTTTGGATCACACTAAAGTACTTTCTTTCCTTCCAAAATGTATTATATATGCATAGATAATCTGTATATCATACATATTTGGATACACACTCTTCTTCTCTCAGATGTGTTCGTCTTTTTCCTTATTCATAATTAGCCAACCAAGAAACGATATAGAAAACTACAAAATCAGCAGTGAGAAATACAATCTGTGTGGTGGAAAAAGCTGAAATGAGAGGAATATCTGGTAGGTGTAGTAGTGGTGCAGGAATGTATAATAACGTAGGCCTATTGTGAAACACAGCAACTGCTGTGATATAGAGAAATGTCTCACCTGGGGAAGTGACGTTAATGTTGTAAAAGCTCAGGTTGCTGCTGTTAAAGCCTAAACCTTGACCCAACACAGAGGACCTGTAAACGCACACACAGAGACACAAACAGATACATGCAAACTTTACCTATTGTCAGAAAAATGACACCAAGAACTGTCTGACTTCAACACTCTCTAATCTCAAATCTGAAGTTTACAGTGCAACAGCCCGGCATGCATTTATTAGTTTCTGACTAATAAAAAAAATTGTAATATTTCCCTAAACTACTGTATCTGTGAACTATCTCTTTAACCAAATCAAACACATTTAAGCTATTCTATGTAATCTTATTTTTATTAACTGATGTAATATTTTCCTAACATTCACTGAGCCTCCCCTGAAACTGTTTGGGGCCCCCTTGGGGAGGCCCGCCTCCCACTTTGTAAACCTCTAATCTAGACGATGGTTAGAGCAGCGTTCTCTGTACAAAGTGTTGCTCATTGCTATGAAAACATTTGAAAGAAAAACTTTCAGGAAGGAAGACAATGCTGTACCAGTTGGACTGGACATTGTAGGTTTTAGGTTCTCCGATGACGGCCTGGAAGATGGCATCGGTCAGAGAGGTCATGTTCATCATCCGAATCTCAACCAACAGCTGCAGGCTGGGTAGATAAGTGTGACACAGCTGGCCGGGTTCGATGGAGAGGGCCCACATCAGCAGACGCACGGATTCGGTTTTCTCCAAGGTGCACACCTACAATAGATCAGTCAAGTAAGAACCAAGGAAGTTTCAAGCCAAATCTCAAGATCAAACCTGTGCAACAAAGATCGGTTGGTTGGATATACTTTGCTGCTGTGTCGTGGGAATATTTCCCCAAGATGGTTTATTTTAAGACTTTAGGGTTAGGGTTAGGGTTAGAGCTTGTAGAAAATCTGTCTCACTGTGATTTAAAGAACTCCAATCCAACTAAAGAATTAAGATTTCTGAAAGGTTTTACTGGTGATGATTCTGTCTTTCAGGCTTTCCCTTCAGGACTGAGGAAAACATTGAATACTTGAGGTTTATGATTAAAAGCTTTTTTTGTGGCACTGGCAACAAATAATAGCTTATAGCATTTAATCAAAAAACATATCGCTGTCAACCTACAAAAGAACATTTTGTTCAAACTGTAGGAAAAATCTAAGCAGTGGTGGTGTTGTTTTTGTTGTCTGTTCGCGTCCTATATTTTACTCCAAATTACATCCTTTTCAAACAACACAGTGTCATAACCACAATATAGTATGACCACAATAATAGCACTTTTATCATAGATTAGATTAGATTGAGTGGGTCTTAACCCTGACAACATTAGTGTCATGTTGTATAAATTCTGCAATATCATAATAATCTCGACTCGAAGTACTTCTAATTATAATAGTGCCAATTAAAGTGGGTTAATGCAGAGACCTGGGATTCCAGGTGGCCGAGTTGCTCTGTGAATTGTGGGTCCGTCAGGCTGATCTGGAGGAGCTCAATGGCTGTTTGGATGGTCTCTTGCATGAGCATCAGGTTCTCTGTGAAGGGGGGCAGAGAGTGAGGGAGGGAGGGGGGGGGGAGGGTAAGAGAGAGGTTATTAAAGTTAGACAGCAAGATGGAACAGGAAAGGGAAAAGAGGGCAGTAAGGTCTGTAAGGTGACAGAATAACATGACATCCCACTGGGTTGCATTAGGACTCGCACTATTACAGGGCAGCGTCGTCAGCCAGCGAGCAGCAAATTATGTGCTTTAAGTGAAGCCCTGTGCTGGACTGATGGGGCCAGGAGGGCCAGGAGTACGGGATGCTGTCGTGCATTTAAACACATCTGACAAGCCCAAAGAAAGGCACCACCTCGGGCAGCAAGATGTGATGACAGAATATTTAATTAGGCCAAAATTAGACAATGGTGATGTTTAATCTCAGGGTGCTCCACACCTAGAGGCCTTTGCAATTACAACAGTTCACTCCGGGTGTGTGTGCGAAGAATAGGAGTGGGGTTGAGGAGAAGTGAAGCGGCTGCAGCTGCTTACAAAGTAATTCTATGCACTGAAAACATTATCACACAAGCACAGATGCCAATTAAAAGGAGGTCATAGATGTCCACTTGTGTGAGTGCGAGGGGAGACGTTTAGCGAGGGCGGACAGGATAAGTGATTGAATTCTACTTTGCTAATGAGATTTAAAAAGGTGCTGAGTGGCTTTCTGCTGGAGAAGGGCCATATGGCCTTGGGCTCTTTGGGAGCTCAAGCTAAGCTGATGTGAAGCCTTATTCCTCATATCTCCAGAATGAATTATGGCGCACTATAATCATGTATACAATAACAACAGCATTAACAAAACGTTTGATGGTCTTCCCATGGTCCCGTAATAGCTATGAAGGTCAGAGAAAAGGGGTGCCATTCTGCCATGCTGTGTGACTTTTTTTAATGACACAAGCTGGCAGACTGTGCTCATACTGCACATACTGTCACAGCAGGTATGTAAACACAAGCTGCAGCATCAGTGTGAGCTCTACATTACAGCAATAATTAAGCATGAGTGGGAGGGAATTCACTGAGGAGTCAGTAGGTAAAGTTAATTTGGAGAAACTAAAAGGATAAAGCATCATTCATTTGGGGATTCTCCCATTAACTAATGAGAGCACATTTCTCATTATAAAGCGGCCTTTGGTCAAAGAAGCCTCTAAGTGACCAGACTGAGTCAGAGAGGCAGTAGATCTGAACCGTTAAGTTACCTTCAGATTCACCGGCAAGCGCTCTGGTGATATTTTTGAGCACTGAGGAGGATGGAAAGACATCAGGAAGGACATTTGCAGCATTCGTGAGAAGATCCATCGATGACCTGGGGAAGATTAAACACATGAAACAAGGGCAAAAAGTACTTTCTATTTTTGTCTCATTCCTGAAGCCATATTTGGGAAGGTGCAAATAGGACTTACATCTGAAACGTGCCCGGGACAGTGAAGAAAGAGAGCACGCCAAGGGCAGCATCAATGGTCTCCTCCCGAGAGGCATCCAAGTCCCATGGCATGTCGCTTGTAGCTCCCTTCACCACAACGCTCAGATCAGGATTGGCAAAGAACACGTGGACTGTCTCCATGATTTCAGATGTGATAGCAGGGACAGAGATGGCTTTGAACATGGCAGGGTAGTTGATGTAGAACAGGTCTATGAAGTCATCCATCGGTTCTCTTGCCAGCATCAACTGGGCCTCACGTCTGTTTCGAACCCTCCTCGTATAGTTACCGCCTTTCATTTCTTGCTGAAACATACTCTGACGGTGGTCCATGTGGGTAAGAACACCACTGGTGCTTACCAACTGCCTCATCATTGCAATTATGTTTCCAACTAGATCTTCAAACAGCTCCATGTTAGCTGGCATGTCCATGCTCATCTGGGTCAGGACAGACAAGAGAGGCCTGAGGATGTCGTAGATTTTGGGCAGAGCCTGAGTCAGCAGATCCAGTCCAGACGCTCGAGTGGAGGCAAACCATGCAACCATCTGGGACACTTTCTGCACAATCATGCTTGGGTCGTTGGATGACAGAAACTGCTCCAAGGCTCGGTAAACCATAGGCTCGTTCCCAAATATATTCATGTCAATCATCAGTTTGACAGCTTCCCTTATCATATCTGTAAGAGATGCTTCATTGAGTCCAGAATAATTTCCCCACATCATTGGGTTGTCCAATGTGATGTTTGCACTGGATAAGAAGATCATTGCTGCTTCTCTGAAGAGATCCTGGGATGAGCTGCTGTCTTGAATGAGATGGTAGTT
>CALSBV010011748.1:9849324-9879258 GCA_943590825.1 Bovichtus diacanthus
ATAAATGATAGTGAATTTCAATAACCTCATACTGGCCTGTAGACATGCGTGGTTTGGAATTTGGTGTTGGCCAATAGGTTCAGTAGATGGCATTGAGATGATTATTCAGCAATTTATTTTGAATCTCATTTATTTCCACAAAATCAATTCAAAGTAAACTTAACTGAAAGGAGAAATAATAAACTTCTTACACACATGTGACAGTGTTTAAAGCCTTACCTGGCCAAAAATGTTGGACACATTTTCTACTGATGCACTTTCAAAACTTGCCCAGAGACTCATGTTACCTAAAATCACAAGAAATATTATTCAGAATGTAGACTTCAATTTTAACGCCAAACATACAAACATAATCTTCTGCGTTAAACTTGGAGGGAAGCGTCTTATTCTTACAACAGACAACAAAAACATTGTGCTACTTTGATCCGCAGCTCTAAGGCTGTCTGGCATCAACTCTTGAATAATGAAGTGCACAATGCGACCTCCACTCCATCAGAGTTCATCAGGATTCTACATCCTGTCCACCTACAGTGACACGGAGAAGCTGACTTGCCTTGGCCAGACTCCAAGATAAAGTGAGTGATGTTAATGAGGACAGAGACGTAGGCCTGGGCTGGGCTGTTTGGTGGCAGGAGGCTCTGGACGGTTTTCATCTCATCCAGAATCCTGAAGAAATAAAAGTGCATCAATATTTCAAATCTGAACGCGTCTCATCAAAAGGTCATCATGTCCCATCAAATTCTATCAAAGGATTGCAGGACTGCATGCAGTCCATCTTTCTGTTTGTTTTAAATTATGCATCTGTTAATTATTTTTATTCTAATTATCCTCTGAGAGACTATTTGTCTGACATGCAACAGATTGTTTGTCAGTTTGGGGGCAGCAGAAACAACAACATTGACTTATTATCACCAAGTTGATGCTGCAAACCTGTTAGCAAACATTTACAGATTTACAGTATACAGTATATCTTGCATATTAGCATTCATCTGGAGTCGTATTTCTGTTCAACTGATAGATGTAAATCCAGTATTCACGCTATTTTTAGCTGTGTTTGGTCCGCATAGAAATATCTTGCTCTCTCGCTGCTAAATGCTAAACTATGTTCACAAGCTAGTTGTTAACTTTGTCTGTCTGACATTTAATGCTGGACAGCAAGTAGCGTACAGTTGGTTTTTGGATAATATTTTCTAAAAACAGCTACCTGTTGACAGGAGTGGTGAGAGTGAACCAAAACTATACAGTTGCAGGCTGGAAAATCACAACTATGAGCTAAAAGGCGCTAAAACGCCCCATAGAGCTAGGAGGGACTGAACAGTCAGGTGATAATTATCTGTCGGTTACTCACTACAAGCGACCCCTTTAACAAAAATATATTGATTATAGTTGCTTTAAGAATTACATTCCTCCTTATATTAAATGATTTGGTCTTTAACAATATTGTGAATATAATATTGTTTGTTCCTCTGCCACAGTTATGTTTGTTAATGGGTGCTAATAGTCAAGCCTTTTTCAAAATTTGGAAAATTGCAGCTTCACTCACAGCTGATTCAAGCTGTCTGGTCCACCGGCTGCAGAGATGCTCTCAAAATACGTAGTGGCTACTTTGAGTCCAGCAAGCAGATATTCTGCGAACACGTCTGGTATTGTCATCTGGATGATGCTCTCAGCCCTCTTGAGGATGAGGAGGGAGATGTTACGAGATGAGGCAAAACTAATGTTGGGTTGGGCAATGAGCTTCAGTGAGTCCTGCACAATCTCCAGGATGTTCTGCTGAAGAGACATCGGCACGGGGCCTGTGGCTGCTGTCAGGATCTGCAAAGCGCTTTGAACTGCTTCCAAGATGGCGTCTGAGAAGTGCTCACTCTGTGGGCCACCAAGTTGCTCTGCCACCATTAGGGTTTTGCTCAGGGACTGAGTGATATTGCCAATGATGAAGAGGTAGGCCTGCTGATCATCACTGAGTACATTAACCATTGTCTCCAGCAGGTGCTTGAGATCTGTCACAGGGGTGGAGACATTTATGGAGGAGTTTCCCCATTGCAGCATATGTTCAAGGACCAACGGGACATTGGGTTGTTTCATCCACTTCTGTATGAGGTCGAGGTATAGCTTAACTTGGAGCTTGGTGACATGCAGAACGGTAGTGTTGCAAAAAGGTGTTGAACCTGGGATGTTATTTTGAGCGTCTAGGTTGACTGTAATTAATTCAACTAGATGCCGGAGAAGCTCAACTGTTGTCTGGCCAATTTTACTCACCCCTGCACCATCTATTGGGTACTGGAGGTTGTTCATCAGGAACTCGACCTGCTTACTGAAAAACAAAGAGAAATCCACCTGTGCCAGCTGTAATGTCACTTGCATTTGTGTGAGGTAGAAAAAAGGATGGAGGAGCTCTGAGACCGAGCTTGTGCTCGTGATATTTTCTAGCCTTTTCAAGTACCATTCCACAATCTCCAGATACACCTTCTGGCCATATATAGGGTCCATCAGCAAGGTGGTGTTCAAATTGTTAAATGGCTCGGTGATGGCGACCAGTTGTATCAGACCCTCTACCACTCTGATTTCATTCATGATCTTTGGAGTGTACAGGTGGTTCAGCTGGAGGTTCATCTTAATATTGGCCAGGGTGCTGTTCAGTGTGTGTGCGATAGCCATGTGAGGATTGGAGCTGAAGTTAACTTGGACGACATCACTGATAGCGTTATTGATGATTAACGGGATGAGGGAGAGGATGGCTGTCTCATTACGAAGAGCAGGTAGGTGTGTCAGGAAACTGCTGACACCATTTATCAGTCCCTTAACACACTGGGTTGTCACCATCGGGTTACTCTGTGGTTCAAAACACTGGCGAACATTGATAATCTCCATTATATTTACCATCAGGTCGTTTATGTTGGCAGCTCCAGCTAGTTCAACAATGTTTTTCAGCTCCTCAAGGGTTAGGTTTGACTGTTGCAGAGCATTCTGAACATCAGACACAGAAATATTTGGTGTAGCCATGATCAATCGAATGAACTTAAGAAACTGTTTGAATGTTTCCACATAGGCAGCATCATCAGAGGACAGGAGGAGTGAGAAGAACAGGGATGTAATTTCCTCATATTCCCGTCCCTCCAGAACAGAGTTGGTTGTAGATAATCTGAGTGTGACATTACCGTTGGCCGAGAGCATCATGTCTAATATCTGATCCAGGAACATGAAGGTTTCTGAGACTCCAGCCAAGCAGTTTTGGCCTGCTGCACATTGGGTCAGGTGATACTGAAGCCCTTTGAAATCCTGGAGAAAGCGGGCAGCTTCCTGTTGGAGCTCAGGTGGTAGGAATGCTACAAATTTCTGTCCAACAATGTTCTGGGCAGCATCTGGTCCAGCCAGAGTCAGGTTCTGAAGGCTCTCTGGGGTGAGAAGGCTGAGAAAGTCCTTGGAAAGCATGTGGAGGTCAGTGACTTGTGCTGTGCTAAGATGCTCACTTGATGACGGGAGATGTTGGATTCTTCGCAGTCTATACAGAGACATCACAAATTCTTGAAGCTGGCGTAAGTACCCAAGAATTGTGTTAGTTGGGTCACTGTTTGGAGAATCTGTCACTGTTTTCAGTAGCTCCATGGCACTGAGGATGGCTTCTACAAATCCTGCTGAGGTCTGGTTGGTGAAAGGCTGGATGGCTTCTCTGAGACGGGCTATATCGTCAGGGTTGAAGTAGTCTGAATAGGTAAGCAGAGTGTGTCCCATGATGTGGGAGAGAGACATGGTGAGGTTACCCTCCAACGAGAGAAACAGGGCTATCAATCGTTCTAGTTCAGGCATCGTTGGGTCTGTTTCGTTGAAGGTAAAAATGTGCTGGTTGAGCCTGCCAAGCTTCGAGGCAACATCAAGCACCGTGGAGGCATTGAGGCGACCATCACTGAAGAGCAGAGGCAGCAGTGGTCTCAGACCTGTGGACTGTAACAGGTTACCGATGAGGGGAAGCATGACATCAGGGTTAGTGATGTTTTGGTCAGGAAGCATGGAGATCGTGTTGACAAAGTCGTCCAGGTTTTGCATGAGGTTTATCAGGTAGGCAGAGAGCGCATCTCCACCTTTGATTTCTTGTTTCAAATACGATCCGGCCAGATATTTATAGGTGTCACCGTACACATGCTGCAACAGATTCACTGTTCCTCTGAGAAAACTAAAGAGAAAAGAGAAGAGTGGAGAAGAGCACTTCGTAAAATGTAATTCCAGAGCATATACAATACATGCATCGTCTTCACGTTCAAAAACACATCATTCCTTAAAACTAACAAGGACTTACTTCACCAGGACGTCTTGGTTTGGTGACATCAGAGCCTGAGTCAGTGCTTGAACAAACTGTGGCCATTTCAAACCAGTATTGCATTGAATGGCTGAGTAGTAGTTTAAAGAACCTAAAGTGGGGGGTAAAAATAGTACATACACATTTGAAGTGGTTGTATGTATTCTACTATGTTAAATAAATCATTATTGGAGAAATATCTACTCCACATATTCACCCTGCACCTGTTTTATTGAGCTCCATTGTAGTGACCCAGTGACATCCTCTATTAATGCATGTGCACAGGGCCATATGAAGTAAAGAAAAACACTGATAGAATTCAGTTTGCCATATATTTTTGTTCGTCATGGTTTACTGGAAATATATGAATTCACAATTTATACATTTAAATAGATTTTTTAGTAGCTGTATACAATGAGAAATAAAAGAAAATTCACGGACAAAAGGTTTCCTAAAATAAATAGCAAGCTCTCATCGTGTAATAATATACTGGATTTTAAGTAGAGGCTGGATTGCCTTGATCAATTTGCTAGCTAAGACAAGGAAAAGAAAAGAAAAGAAAAGAAAAGATACGATAAGAGAAGAAAAGAAAAGAAAAGAGATGCGAAAAGAAAAGAAAGGGAAAAAAAAGAAAGAAAAAAAAAGAGAAATGATACTCACAGTTTGCTGGTTGAGATATGACACCAGGCCTGTAGTTCACAATCCAGTAAAGCATGTGAAAATAGTCCTTTACATCGGGCCACAGTTGACTCTTCTCAATCTTTTCTCCAAGATTCACCATGAAAAATAAAACACTACAAGCAAAGCAAAGCACAACACTGTTGAGACGGTGAAATGTTAACCGACAGCATGAAAACAGACGTTGTCTTGAACACACCATGGTGGAAAATTCATCCCCCTATACATCTTTATTTGTTTTCTTTCTACTAAATGAACTAAAATGGTTGATTTGCAAAGCTTTATCTAACCTAAATAAAGTGTCTTCAGTGGGAGAAAAATAAATGTGGGAGGGCCGGGGACTTAAATCTTTTAAGTTAAAGACATTATGTGAGTTTACGACAGTTAATTACAAAATATCAATATTTTAGATCATATCATCAATCATCTGTTCAAATCAAAAGCAGATATGCAGAGCAAGGCAGGACTCTGGAATGAGACCCTGCAGGTAAAATCAATGCTTTCTCAAGACCTTTGTTGAAGAGTCCCGGTAACATCATGAGTGATGTTGTCTGGCATCCAGTTCATCCAATACGCTCCACCCAGCTCTGTGGCCAGTCTGTCCAAAAGCACGCCGAGCTGCATACTGTTATTGTACAGCTTATGCCACTCAGAGAGAATCATGGGAAGTGTCACATTGTAATCTGTTTGGCTTGTGAGGGCGCTGTACACGTCTAGTGCCTGTGGAAACATTATTACAGTATTTCTCAGTAACATTTTTTTTATTATTGTGTCTTCATGTAGGACACTATTGTAAAGAATATGTTGCGACATACTTTCATATTGACTAAATTCAATTTCTACAAGAAAGAAAGATCCAACCTTAAAACAAAGAAATTTGTTCCAAAACAAAGTAGCCACAAAACAATAAAGATAAGTAAAGAGTGTGGCAAAAAGTTAGAACGCTTCAGATGCAGTTCAGTAACCTTTACCTTCTGAACCAATGGCAGCCAGTCCATCAGTATCGCTTCCTGTAGAGCGGAGCTGTTCTGACA
Source organism: Bovichtus diacanthus (assembly GCA_943590825.1). Classification (NCBI taxonomy): domain Eukaryota; kingdom Metazoa; phylum Chordata; class Actinopteri; order Perciformes; family Bovichtidae; genus Bovichtus; species Bovichtus diacanthus. Next base: position 9,855,331 of record CALSBV010011748.1, read on the forward strand.
GATCACTGATCTCCACACCTCGATCTTTATGCTCTCCGTTTTTAAGAGCCACTCAAAGCGACTCAAGACATCCTCACATGTTGAAGACTCAGTTGACAGAAGCTAGTAAAACAGAGGCAAAAAGCACCATTGATAAGCATTTGCAACCTTAATTGTTTTCCACACTATTATCAAAAACCCTCAAACATGTCATGAGCAGTCAGCGGATCATTAGTCTAATCAATTTTAGATTCTAGAGTCTTAGACTTTTTGCATATAGTTTCAAAATAAAGCTTTTAGAACAATGCTTGGTTGCTCAACCAACCTGCAACCTGGGTTGCAGGTTGCAGGTTGCAACCTGGGTCTTGTTTTTGCAGTTGTAGCCTTCTTTTCTTGTTTAAGTCAACAACTTACACCTGTCCTTGCTTAGAAATGTGACTGCGGCAATACTAAACTACAAAAATTAGATCACGGTTGTAAAATAACAGCATTCTCATCACTAAGAGATTAATAACCAAAGGTATATAATCAGTTTAACTATTACGAGCATACCTTCATTATTATTTCAAACACACTGTCCAGGACATGACCAATCCAAACGCTTGCCCCAGTCTCGTCCGTCAGCAACGTTAGATAAGTCATTTGGAGTTCATCAGCATCTTTCAGGAAATTGGCTATGATTTCTGGAGATCAGAAAAAAATAGTAATTTTTCAGTGATATGCTATAAAAAACAAGTACATTTTTAACACAATTTAAAAAGAAATCCAGCTTTGGACACTGTTAAGTCCACCCATTTGTTACACAATTCCGGTTGTATAATACATCCCAGGAGGTTTTATGTTTTTTTATAGTCTTGTAATTTTCCTTTTCGTTGGTGTATCCATTTCCCGCATGGTAACTCTTCTAGTCCTACTTTGGTTCAATATCTTTCATCAGTCCCCTGAGAAAGGGTGTGAACTTGTTCCATTCACTGCTTTGTCTTATAGTACACGTACTCCAGGCAGAGGAAACAATAGTGACTGTGGCAGTATGCGACAAAAAAAAAAAGTAAGTCATGCTTCTTACACTGAACAAGTCCTGTGAATGCGTTGACTTTTAGACTCAGTCTCCAAAAGCTCATGTTGTTTGCATAGGTTTTTGTTCAGTTCTCTATGAAAGAATATCTAACAAAACCTATTTCACCTTGACAGGAAAACAGTAGGAACAACTCTATTTAATAGTGTTGAAAACAAGATATGTTTCACTGAGACTTCACTGTGAGCAGGACGTTTTGAAGCCTTACCTTCTACAGAATCAAGGGCCAGTGTCGCTGACTTCATGGACTGAAAGCCAGTTCTGAGGACACTCTGGACAACCATATCCAGCTCCGGCACAGTTTTTATAATCTGCATCACCCCTTGACCGACCACCAAAAACCTGCCAAAGCACAAGGCCAGACTCAAGATAAAGTACAAAATGTTCACGTTACAGTGGACGCTAGACTTTGAGTACACGTATATATTTAGCCTGGTGTGTGCAAGGAGAATTTTACATAAAATAAAATAAGAAGTTTGGCTAACTTCAGGGGTGCCGAATGCAGAGGGTGATAAAGACAAAGAGTTAAGAGACAACACAAGGTGTTAAAGGATCAGTATAAAAACGGCTTTCAACACCCGATATGTTATCTTTAAAATACATATCCCAAACGATTTCCCAGAAAAAAAACAAATGTTTCTTCCATGTACAGCAGTGTATAAATCTTTATTTTGGTAGTATAGCATGGCCATTAGCTGGTGCACAACAATAGGAATAAGGAAATAATTGTTTTGGCCAACATTGTTGTGTCTAAACAAAAAGTAAATCCTCCTGCCTACTTATAAACATTTCTTAAAAAATCCTTTCACTTATTTATGTTATATATTTGTGACAATCTGAAAAACCATCCAATCGCTTCAATGCAATTTGCTTCATACTGTAGTTTTTTGTAGCATTTAAAAAAAATGCAATCTAATGGATTCACTTGATAGCTAATTTGCAATGTACTGTACTTACAGCTCCTCCTCAGGGTTTTGTGGCTCCGTCTCTGCACTACGCCGGTTCCTTGTGATGTTGGAGCCTCCCTGTCCTCCTGTCAGACTGTACAGCAGCCCTTTGGCGAAGGACACGTCATATGGAGCAACATGTTTACTCCACACAAGGAGAGCCTGGGAATAATATAAAACGGTTAACATATGGGAGAAGGTATGCTGAGTTAGATTTGCAAAATTCAAATCTTATTAGCTAAATCAAACCTGTGCAAAAAGTCAATCTTTTTCTGCTCTACTCCTGTCTATGTGTGTCTGTCTCTAAACAATAATCTCTACATATCTCTAAATAACAATGATGCCCAGGTGTATATAATTTTTTTTTTAAATTAAACTATTATTTCTTTCACATCTTCATTTACCTATGCAAATTTGTTTTGATATCATGTGACATTTGAATTTAAGAGCTGGTTCACATTGAACTTTATTGATCTCCAATAAACATTTATATGTCAATTTGTTTTTTCCATTATAAGATTAACAAAAACATGGCTTTAGTACAAAACTCAGCCATTTGTTATTTAGTAATATTGTATATTTTGTAACTAAGTAATATGTTGTGTTATGTACAGCTGCAGTTAGTAACTTTATTAAAAATAACTTTTTGTCTTATTTGCTGAAACTGTCACTATATCCTAACAGTACTGCATGAAACAGATAATCGGTAAAAACATAATGTTCCTCCGCCTTGACCCCAGTGCGCCTAATGATATTTTAAAGAGTATACATGCTTTATAAAACTGTACAGCTCTTTCATTTTGAAACAAATATATTGTACATATTTCTTTTGCAATATTTTCTTTTCATATTTGTACTGTACATTTTTCGAAAAATGTTATACATCTTTTTTGTTGCATTACTTGCTTTTTATCTTTTATTTTCTATAACTATGTTTAATGTCATGCACCAAAATGCCAAGGCAAATTCCGTGTATGTGAAAATCTATTTAGCAATAGACCTGATTCTGATTCTGATATGACAGCCTTAGATTGCTGATAGATGTCCGGCTGACTGCTTGAGCGAGTACAGTGATGTGATGACCGTGTTAGCTAACACCTTCTGAGTGGGAATGATCTCATCAAAACACATCCATCATAGTGGCAGTACTAATTGGATGTGTTTGAGGTTTCTGTTCCCCAGGTGCGACCTGGGAGTACCGGTTGCTTGTTGCTACGGCCAACAGCTATCTTGCGGCCGTAGACTAATTATTTGGTACTCTCTGGATCTAATTATAAGTAAAGGTGGCACTTGAGAATGCAAATTAAGAACAAGGACAGAAGAACAAATAGAGAATAAGAGAAAGAAAGAGTGAGACTGAGAAATAAAATGCCAACACAACAGTCGCTGACTCATTTCTAATGTCTGCTATTAGCTCTCATGATGTTGATAACAGTCATTCTAACCTACCTGCTTTGCCAACTTATCAGGGCTGATCCAGCCCAGAAGCATGTCCACTGTGCCTGTAGTGCACGCTGCTGTTAGCCACAGTTGGTTACTGCTGTTGTTACACAAGTGCGAACGCACCATGTCTCTGTCCAATGCCAGGCCGATAGCCTAGAGAAGTGAAGAGAATCACAGTAAATATAATGAAACGGTGGACAAACTCCTAATAACGTGGAGACTCATTTAGGGAATAATTATTACCACAAAACAGTCAAAGAGTAAAATATACATACTGTATATGGAAAAGCCTCTAACTCAGATTGGTATAATTGTTTTGCCACCACCTTTTATTTTCACACCGTAAAGAAAGGTATGCGTGGTCAAGACGTACCTTGTCCAGGGGTATTTGGACGGTTTGTAGAACATATTTCACCATTTCGCTTAGTGAGTCATTCTGCAATGTCACAACCTCGCTGAGGGAAATGGACACACCTAAGTAGATTTACACATGTAAGTAGAAATTGGTCAGATGTTACACCTTTATGGAGTCTCAGCACAAAACTTGACTGACAACATTTCTCTGGTATTTTCATATCAAAGGTGAATTGTGTTGGCTTTCTTCATGCCATCATTGTGATCCAGCATTTAAAGAAATTATACTTTAAGAGAAAGGTATATTAAGTAATCAGTGGTTTATTTACCTGCATATTTATTTTAAAAAATTAATAATACAAAAAAATATATATATAATATACACCCTCAACATTGTCTTTGTGGCTGACATATATGTCCAGTACAGCTGATGGAAAGTTACCTTTGCCAGGCCAATTTTGAACATAGTGCATTAGGTTGATGCCTCCAGTAAGGATTGGATGCACTGTGGAAAGTGAGGCATTGGCTTCAGGCAAATTGCTCTGGATGAGATGCAGAGCACTAGTGAGACACGGGGGAGGGGGGGGGGGGGGGGGGGGGGGTTGAATGGAGAGGGGGGGGGGGGGGGGGGGGGGGGGGGGGACAGTTAATTTTCAAAACAAGCCAAATCCTGCTGCTAACACTTTACAGAGTTAATGATTAGACAAACACAAATATTATTGTAGCCAATACCAATAGAGTATTTCTAAATTGAAGTCACTATGGTTCAATTGTATTGCACCTCAGTTCAGTATTTCTAAACTTAAAGCTGCTGTGGCCTTTATTAAATATTCAGTATAAAACAGTATCCTTGAACTATTCCCCTCGTTTTTTCTAAACGTACTAAATAAATAAACAGCTGCCCTTCATTCATTTATAAGTGTTCCCTCATTGAAAGTACATTACCCCTGTAGGTTGGTGAGTAGGGTCTCCGCGCTGGCCAGCACTTGGTCAACAGAACCAGAAGAGAAGAGCTGGGGAATAGCTAGAAGGCTTTCCCACAGAGAGGTATGATTTTGCAGCTGATCGAACACCAACACCGCCACCTCGGCCATCGTCATCATCTCATCGGTTTTTTTCACCATCAGCTCCGTCAGTATCTGACAACCAGAGGGGATTTCAGAGTCAACGAAGCAAATACCACTTCACCAGTTTTCTCTCATTACGATATACTTTTTGCGTTTTCACATAAAACAGAAATCATCATCCCACTTTCATGATAACAACACGCTGAAAGAATGTATTCAAGCAAACCCAAACACACACCTTGTTGAGTGTGTTGAGCGAGACTTCGAACACGGTGTTGTTCGACTGGCAGAAAGTGACCACAGCATAGGAGATGGTGTTGGTTGAGGTTGTGTTCATCATGGGCAGAATTATGGTGCAGATGGCTCTCTTGAACAGGTTCACTGACACCAGCATTTTGTTCAAGGTCTCCTGGATTCAGAGTATTACAGTTACGCATTAACTGAAGGCATTCATTCAAAAAGTAATTTCATACAGTTATCAGAATATAACAAAAATGCCTTCAAATCACATTGTTTACAGTTCCAATATCAACTGTAAAAATGAACTATTAAATAAACTAATCATATATACACAGGCTTAAAGATGCAATATGCCATATACCATAGTGACGCCACTTTTCACTTTGGAAAAGTAAGTATTGCAAGTTATTAGTTTAAAATACTACTTTTCTATGATTTTATCTCTCATCACAGTTGTGCTATTTTTTTTTAATCTTTATTGGCTAATTCTCTAATAACACGCTCCCCATTCTACTGAAACATAATGTCCTACTGCGAGGTCGCTTACAAAAAAAAAAAAGAGAATAAAGAATGAATTGTTCTACAGCAGTGTTGGTTACGAAAGAACAAATAGAATGAAGAGGGACTGGAAATAAACCTTGTAGGCATTCCTATAAGCCTTTTTTTGTCAGACAATAAGGGCACATCTGCTATTAACAATGGCCTATACAGAAGAGGCTATAAAAGGTTTCAATACAGTGGGACTTTGTTAAGTAAACAGGCTGTTTCTTATTCACAGCAGTTCCCATTATATTTTTTAATTACCCACCTGATCTCCCAGAAGAGTGGTATTCATGGTGTTCACAAGAGAGATGTTTTTAGAGCTTCCTTGGTAAGATGGACCTTTAAAAACAAGGACACACCATTTGAAAAACTTACAGTTACTGTAATTCCTAAGATCATAGTCCCCTTATAATACAAATATGACAATGGGCCAGTCGTTATGTTAAGCTAGTTGTCTTTTGGATCTAGCTTCATATTGAACAGATAAATGTTTATCTTCTCATCTAACTCTCGGCAAGAAAGCAAATTTCCCAAAATGTCAAACTATTCTTTTTGGGTTAGATAAAGATTTTTGTATGTTTGTTTCATAATGTTTAATCTACTTGAAATCTATGTTTATCTCAGATACAAAATATCATCCAATGGGTGTCTCTGCCTTGACATGTGCCTAAATGGGGCTCCTTGATACAAAAATATAATAAATTGCATAATTTTATCCAGAATTGGAGGTGTGAAATTTAACTGATAAAACATGAAAATGTGATTTTGGCATTGTACATTGAAAGAAAGGTCTGTGAATAAGGATAACATACCTAAAAGGTTGTTTAAGAACTTAAACAGTTCTGCAGGATCATTGCCGGAGTCCTTGGGGAGAGAGAATTTGAAAAAATCTTCCCCCTGAATCAGTTTTGCCAGCGGAGAACCATTTGACAGTTGGTTCGACCTGTCATACAGAGTCGAAAGGATCACATGACACAATTAAAAGATGCTCAACCAGTCTTTAGGGTTTTTTTCCCAAAAGAACTAAGCTGGAAATGTGCATACACCATCTTTCAGCAGTAGCTTATGGGCAACACGAAACAGGTTTCTAACTGTCATTCCTGCATCTGGAATATATACAGTATTTCAGTGACAGCACAACAGCTTAAGCTTAACAAAAGTAAAGAAAACAATTCTAAGGCACCATTCGACCTAGTTAACCTACATGACCTACAACAAAGTAGACAGATTTCCATAAATAAATCTGGTGCCTGTTTTTCTTAAGATTATACAACTCCAAGTGTTGACAGAGTTGTGTTAAAGGTTAAAGGAAAAAAAACTCATCAGTCATCTACTCCTGCTTTATTACAGATAAAAAAGAAAGAAAAAAAACAGAACTGTGCTAAAAAGAAAAGACAGAATGTTTTCAATACATAACTTGATTTTCAGGTTTTCGACTTCCCTTCCTCACCAGGGAGATATCTGTTGTTGGTACATTTCCATGATCACGCGGACTACTCATCTCCTGTGATGCTGCTATGTGTGTCCCTCCTGTGTGACTCAATTGCCCTCTGTACAGTTTCTTCTTTTTTTTTTTTTTATCATATAACACCAATAGGGCCACTGGAGACATTCAGTAAACTGTATGTTTAAGAGGTGGACGTTTTATGAGGAAGTATAGATGCAGTGATTCTGACTGAAATCACAACATCAATAAATAGTTGCTGTTTCTGCAATATAGGTCAGAAAAAAGATCATATACAACATGTGCTGCTGAATGGGGGTACCTGGCAGTTGACTTTGATGCAGCTGGGTCCACCAGGTGGGATTTGCTGTGACAGGTACTGTCTGTGTTGCACATGAGGGTCTCCAGGAAGGGGAAGAAACCTGTGCTGGGTAGGTTTCGGGGTGCCACATAACCTGGAGGAGACATGACAAAGTTGTTGTTGGGGTGAGGATGATTGAAAACACCACAGAATGACAAACAAAATGATGTCATTGGAACTACTTGAAGTGAGTTACAGGTGGATTATAAGCTTATATATTTAAATTCAAGTCAATGTCATATCATTAACTATATGAAACACGACAAAAACTGTGTTGGTTTGAATGGTTGAACATTTGTAGCGCTGTGTTTTGGCTCAAAATGATTTTTATCAATTTGTTATTCATTTCTGTTTGACAAGTTGTTATCTTGTAGAGATATCTCTGACCACAAGATCCTGAGCTCGAGCTCATTTCCATTTCTCTACATCATTGCCAATGAATATCTCGTATCTGTTTTTCATCAGAAAACAATCTTAGCTATTGCTTGAATTTAGAACAAAGAAATGAGATATGAAGATAAAGTTGCAGTCAAGCCACTGTGACAAGACTGACTGCATGGTACAGTACCGCTATGGTATTTATGATCATTATCTTAGAAAGCAACTTGACACAACATTTTTCTCTGATGGAGCATAATAGCCTAGCAAACAGTGTTTTAATAAGCTTTGTTATGGCATTTGTGGAAGACGTTAAACCCTACAGCATATACAGTAAACTAACTTGTTTAACTTATAATGAATGTACAATCAACATATCTAGAGTGAAAGCAGTGACTCGTGAGAGTTAAACAGGAAGCATACAGAGAAGTATTTAACCACAATGGGAACAGCTTTGTACTTGTGTTCGTCAATTACAATGAAAACTAAAACCTAGCAGGGTGCAAATGTTTTATTTCAGCACTTAAGAGCATTACTACTGTCTGAAAATAGCCAACAAAAACAAAGCATATCATTTTTGTGTCTGCGTATATTTTTTGTAGTTCATCATTAGTTTTCAACTTTCCTGCAAAAACAAGATGGGCCATCTTATGGAAAAATAGTTATCGTACATTTCTGTAATCATGACAAGGAATGGTTTAATGACACTAAATAGTTCTGTAAGAAACAGTGTGTTTGCAGTGTAAATCGCAACACTATACTACCTGATTCAAGGCTACTGCTGGTCATTCAGTCTGATCAGACACTGAAGATGGTTTTAGATATGGTCCAATACAAAACCGACAACACAATAAACACAACTTAACAGGGCAGGCAAGGTCCCTTTGTTCACATTTACTGAATAGATGGGGGTTATGAAGTTACACATGAATCCCTGCATCCACAGAATCTGATCCATACACACAACACACAAAAGTGGGAGGGTTAACTGACTACAGTTATGTAAGAGGGTCCTTATTACATTGTTAATCGTGCTGATGCTGTATATAATGCAAAGAATGTGCACTTTATCACACATACTGACAGGTGCATGGATGAAGGCCTCTTGTAATGATGCTGATACTGTTATCAAATGTCCTTTTGCGAGGTTGCACCTTATGTGTTAAAGAACCAGACTTATTGGTAGGTGAAAGTCTGGTTGCTGTTTCTGCCCCTCCCTCTACAACCATCTACTCAGCTCTCAACACCGATCGTAGATGGCAGCACAAAGGCAAAAGAAGTGAACGTATTTGACACTTCCCCCCCCTCCTTAAGCACCTTTACCTGCATTATTGCAGATACACAAATGGGCTTTCAGTCAACTGGGTTTAGCACTGGAGTGCAAACAACGTCTCATTATGTGGGCATAGGCTCAGATCTGAAGGACTGTTCAAGCTTGAGTTGACATTTCCACTCCTTTGCTTTGATTGTGAAATAGGAATGTCCAAGTGTTTAGGATTCTTTACAAAAACCCTGCAGCTCAGGTTAAGTCAATATAGGGAAATGCTAACTTTAGCCGATTAGATCTTGCCACACTTTCGGATTTGTCTTTACTCTTTATGAACAGAAAGTTTCAAGCTTAAGATACCGTCAGACTCATTTAGTCACCCGTTTCAAATGTTTGCAAAGTAATGGCAGCCAAATAATTCTCTGAACATCATTGTAGATATAGAGACACATAAGATATAATTGAACCCGTGAAATCCTGCTGGTTTAATTTTGTTCACACACCATCATCTTGTTTGCAACTGACTGCGTAATAGTGAGCCTCGTCTTTGTTAAGACATAGGTTTGTAACTTAAGGGCTATTGAAATATACGTCACGAACAAAACAGGGATCTAGATCGAACCACTTTTTTCCCTGTGCAGTTTTGCACTTACATGCATCTTTTATTATTGCTGGAAACTGGTTGCGTGTCACAGCAATGATGATGAAGATGATCAGAGGCCAGGCGACCAGCGTCAGGGACCAAAGCTATAACACAAGATATCATGAAAGAGGAATAATCACTTTATGAATAGTGCATTTATAAAACATGGTTCAATATTCCTGAAATATGGAGCATCACATCTGTAAATCTGCTGTAACTGTATGTGATTTATTCCACGCAATCTCTCTTAAGGATCTGTGTGCTTGTATAGAAATGACATCAGAGTTCCCACTGCACTTGAAAGTCACTCACTGGCTGTCTGATGACTGCCAGTCCATTCTTCCAGAGAAGAAGTTTCAGCTGCCGGAAGAAGGCCATCACTAGAGGAGGCTAAAATGAAGACACACTATATGAGAATTATCCGTCCATCCATACAAAAGCTACATGTATATCAGCTGTGTATCAGCATAGCTGCAACTAACAGTTATGTTCATTGTCAGTCAATCTGCCGATTATTTTCTTAATCAATCATTTGCTCTATAAAATGTCAGAAAATAGTGAAAAATGTCCATTACAGTTTCTCAAAGTCCAAGGTGATGTCTTTAAAGGTCTGGTTCTGTCAGTCCCAAACCCAAAGATAATGGGTTTGATATGATATAAAACAGAGAAAATATGGAGAACTCCATATTTGAGAGGTTGAAAACAGCATTTAAAAAAAACAAAAAACTTTTTAAGTACCGAGTAGGCTACTTACTACTGCACACTATGATTATCAACATATTTGTCGATTATTTCGACTAATCGTCGCAGCTCTACTGTAATGTACTGTACAGTTAAGATTTAAAGTTTAAATTTTTTAAGCTGACATGAACAAGAAGTCCTCAAAATGCTTAAAGGAATGAAAAGTTGAACATTTCTAAGACAGCTGGCAAACAGCATCTGAGTAAGATGAATGTCAGCTGTAAAGTATTTTACAGTAGTCTGGCATTTTAGATATAGCGGATAAAGATACTGTTATACCATATGCAGATATAACAGATACATAACTAAATGTGTTATCAAACCGAGAGTGAGTGTAGTTATCTGAACATGGCAACATATGAAAGCTTATCACAAATCCACAGGCATGCGGTCACGTCTGAATGACAGGAAACATTACTTTAATGTTGAAAAATTGATATGTAATAATGTAGTAATAAAGCATGGGACCTACCTGCTTCAGTCTGTCCTTTTAATTGTCCAAATGATTTGTTATCTGACTGTATATCGCAGGCTAACGAAGGACATGGTGGCCCCTAGCAGGATGCCCTTTCCATCAGTTGGTTAAAAGTAAAAACACAGTGAATTTACGCTCAAAGACAAAGAGAGAATGACTCAGCAGTTACTGCAAAGGATCAACGATGTTGTCTTCAGCTCTGTTGCCTGCTGCTAAAGAGTCGCTTCACCTGTGTATGACTAAGTAAATCTGTGAGGAAGGGCGTGTACTCTGGCTGCAACCTGCCTGCCCACAACAAAGGACAAAGGATGGCAACTATACCATCTGTATGTGTACTTAAAGGTTAGAATGACATATTATATCATACAGCTTTAGGCTAATCATTCTAATCGACGTGTATGCCTATCAAATAATAGCATATCCGAAATATGTCTTATATTATTATTATTATATATTATAATTATTATTATTAGTATAATGGTTTTTATAACTGGTTTTTAACAGTTGACAGTTAACCCACTAGTACCCACTTTAACTTCATTATTCTACCTATCTGGTTCTTCCAAACATAAAAGCTTACATTGTTTTACGTTTCTATGAGGATTACACTTATAGTGACATGACATATTTAGCTTTTTTAGTAGGCTTTAACTAAAATATTTCTTTGTCATGACCCACCATTGCAATACATGATCATCACCTGTATATCACCAGTAGTATCTATAGTTCCTATTCACGGCATAACTATAAATTGGATAAAGTGATAAAGATTAATCTGCGATTAAGATTACGTGTTAAAAGGTTACAAAACATTATAATTTTTTGTTGTGCGAGGGAGAGCATTAATTTAAAGGGGACAAGGAAACGCCAAGCATCACATTACACACTCAATTACCCATGTCTTTACAGTGTTGTTGGGGAGGATCTCAAGGGAAAAATTGCACTGATATAATGTGGGTGATCCACAGGGAAAAGAAAAAACAATGCAGTGAATTCTCTAGACGCTGTAAATCTTATGACTATCTTGAGAGGACAAAGAAAAACAGAAATCCAAGGAATACTGACAGAAAAATAATAATGTAACAAAATTAATGAATGAATGAAAAAAGGCTTTAACAGTTACCAACTGAATTTACACAGAATACTTGACTGTAGAAAGCCTCAGGGTTGGTCCAAACAAGAGCATAGGTGACATATGACACCGACAGTATTGTCAATAAGCATTCCATTTCCAAGGTAGTCCTACTGGTTTTTCATCTTAATTCATTTTTGCAGAAGCTAAACTAGTCAGGAACAGATTTCCTAAATGACTGAAAACCAGCAGGATTTCAAGGTTTTTTAGGCTTAAATTGTACTTTTTCTTAGCACTAGAAATGGACACAAAAAAAACACGATTGCCTCGTATTACACACATTAAGCATACGAAGACATACCCAGTATTAGCAGAAATCTCTGCCGCTATTCCTAAGGACTACAAACATCCAAATGTTGGAGTCTGGGGTCAAAGTTTTACAAATTAAAAAGGTCCATAGCATGTAAATTGCCTCAAGCTAATTATTTTCTTTGACCTCTCTTAAGCTACGATTTAGTGAGAACATAGACATGCTCAAAATTGATGAATATGAGGGAATATTTAAATTGTATGTACATAGTCGTAAATTATTTAAATTATTACATTTCTCTATTTCAAAACATCCTGTTTGGTGGTACAGTTTTGTTAACTAAATGTAAAAAACCTGACTAAGATATAAACATAATTTCTAAACTTGAGCTGTTGACTTCTGATTAAGATTAAGATATAAAGATACAAAAATATAAGCAAACAAACTTTGTTTAATTTTCACAAATCTGCTTTTTGCCATGTTTAAACTTGTTTAAAAACATTTATTCAACTTGAAAATTACACAACTATTGTACAAAGCAAGTCATGAGACGACGCTCATACCAAACAGTTTTGAATCTAAATGTGGGCATCCGGGGAATGAAAAAAATAAGGTGTGTTATAACATGACAGCCTCAAGACTAGTGTTGACGAAACACAGTGGCTCCTTCGTAGCATTTCAATTCCTTTCAACGGTAGTATAATTAGCAATAACACTATTATGGTCAATGACAAATAACAAAAAGCAAAAAGAATTAAGCTAAGCACCCATTCAAATTCATCATAATGTTGTTATTTTCTTTCTTATTTCCTACTTTTCCAACATCAGTAATATTGAAATGTAATCCAATGTAACAAATATTAAACTGGCCCTGCATAAAAAATATGGAATAAAGGAGGAAAGTTATTTCACACAAACGCTGAAATACAGTGGAAGAAACGAAATGCACATAGTTTTAACAAATTGTGAACTGGGAATCATTAGCTTCTTCCTGATTTTCCAGTTCCAAAAAGGTACACTGTGGAGTTTTTGACCATTAGGGGCGTCGTGCTGTGTTTTCTTGTGCATAGTCCCAATGACGCTTGTTGATGTGCGCTAGAAGCGCAACACAATACACTTTCCTGGCGCAAGCTTAACGCTTATGCACTGATCAACAGTTAGTGGCACTAACATTCTCAGGAACTAAGCATTGTGTTAAAAAAAAATAAGGTAGTGAAGAAGAAGTCTGCGAGCAAACATAATTGAAAACATTGCAGGCTTCAAAGTACTTCAAAAATAAGTTTTGCAAATTCATTTCGCAAATGTTTTCTGAGGTAAGTAAATGCATTTAAAATATTGGAGAATATTCATACCTTTGTGTTATTATATTTGGAAAAAAAATAGAATAGTGAAGGTTTAGATGGTCAACATCTTTGAATCTCACAAAAAGGTAAACTGAGCTTACTCTCATACAACACTCTCTGCCGCAGTCATTATAAGACACTTTTTCTCACCAGTGGTGCTGGTAATAAATATCAGAAATTGTGTAAAATATGAGGCTGTTATTAAGAATCCACATTTAACATACAACCCAAAAAATATTTCTAGATTTACTTACAGTAATACATGTTTGGCAGGCCAGACTTGGCCTTTTGCACATAAGGTTCAGTCACAGTGGTCACTACAGACCTGATTGCACAACTGCTTTTGGCACTTGTGTGTGTCAGGAAAGTGAGTGGTCTCATCAATAAACAATTTTCCAGTGTGTGGGCTGCTCACATTCCTTCTCAGTGTCCCCACAGAAGCGATTGTATGTAACTTTGGGGTCAAAACCCAAAATCTCCCTCTCTTCATGGATCCGGAAAGAGAAGGTGGACACTGAAGTTCCTATGAAGAATCTGAAAAGAAGCAAAACAGTGATGCAAGAGATGTACACTTTGGAAAATGTGGGCTGTACGCGCAGGCCTGACTCGTTTTTGAAGTTTAAATACTTTCAATTAGTTAGGAGTTAAGAGTAACAGTGACATAACGGCTAAACTATCGGAGTTATTTGGCGTTAAATGTCTTTGTTTCCAAGTTGGCCATAGAGTATAAAAACAGACACTGGCCTCAAGAATTACCTTTTAAGTACCGTCAAGTATTTTCTGAAAAAGGTGCAAATGATCAAATCTACACATTTTATATTATTACATAATGTCTTTAGAAAAAAAACAAAAAAATGCTTCACTATTTCATATTGAGACCCATTTTTAATTAAAGTAAATTATTTTATTCTTTTACACATAATAATAAAGCAACAAGAATATACAACCGCACTGAACTTAGGCACACTGGTGCTGTAAACTAAATGCTAAAATGCTCACAATGACGATGCTAACATTAATCACATGGGGCAGAAAAGAGTTGTTAAAACCCAAAGGGCCTGAGATTAAATACATATAGAAATTAAACACAGCTAATGTATAATTAACAAATACACATAACAAATATGTGTCCTCTTATTGTCTAATACCAATAAGCTGATTGATGAACTGTTCCATCATCATGTAATGAAAACATGTAACAAAATCTATGAAAACTAACTTACCTTGCATGGGCACATATCCACTGGTCAATGATGGCCACCCCTCCGTCTTTAAAGAGCTCCAGGTCTTCTGTGGACGGCTCAAACCGCAGCATGTCTGGCAACAACTTTCTCAGCTCCTTCGATTCTACAAAGTTAGATCAATTTAACAGGATTAGAAATGCATTTATAGTGAATATGATTTTATTGATATGCAACTGCTACTTATATTATTTCTACGACTCGGTCTTCTTATTACAGTATTATTGTCATTATAATACACTGAATTATTTTATTATTATGTAAATACCATTTTAAATGGTTTTAAACCATGATATTATTTGTTTTCCCCCAATTGAAAATAAATAAAAGATTTTATCACAAAATATGTTGGCCTTTTAAGTAAAAGAAATAGTTGTGTCAACCTTCATAACACTACAGTGTGATAAGCTGGGAAATACTGAAGCAATCATGTCAATATTACTAATGATATTTCTCCATGTCCTTTGGGTAATTTAAATGTACTAATGTAATAAATTGCAAAAATTCTCTGAATGTGCCAGTACGTCATTACCTTCCTCATCTGCATCTGTTGCAACAAACACATTTTCGAGTTTATGCTTCTTCATTAAGCTACGCATTTTTTTCACTGCCCCTTTAAGGCTCGGTACATCCTCTCGGTGACCCCAGATAAAGTCCTTTCTGCGCAGGTGGACCCCCAGATATGGACCGCCTTTAGCTGAGCCTAATTTGGCCTGAGGAGGATATAAAGAAATAACAGAACACTGTTTAATTCCGGGAGCCTGGGACCTAAGATTTCCATTGCCAACCCTGTAGTTGTTGTGCATATGAAAATAAAGCCTTTGAATCTTAATTATGGCTGAAAATAAAAGGCTTAAATTAATAGTCAGAGTGAAGTCATCACAATGTCAATCTGTAAAAATTGCAAAATCGACAAATGCTTTCTGTTTTTTCACAACACAATGAAATCTGACATCAAACAGGCATTGAGCAATAAAGGGTGTGATTGACTGATCAGAGCCAAAACTCAGTGATGCAAATGCACTCACGTGGTATAAACTGGATACTCTACTGTACATTTCCACAGCCTTGATTCCACCTGTACAGAACATAATCATGTCACAATCAGATACACAGACTCACTTTCATGCGAGTCCAATCCTCACTGTAAATGGTATGATCTCTGTCATCTGTAGAGTTCAGGTACTTTGCTCTGAAGTCATCTCCTATAAGTCTCAGGTGCTTGGCAAAAACCATACTGCGGCGAGTCTACATCAAACACAGAAACATGTTCTCCCATATCATGTTCCGGAAAAAATATAAGAAAAGATATGCCATTAAGTATCCGAAAACAATATTACTAAGAAAAAAAGGGTATGATATTAGCCCATTGCTCGACTTACATCCCAGTAATCCTTCCCAGCATAGTGATCATGGAGGAGTGTCTCTGCTCGGTCAAGCATAACTGATCTGCAAAAGGGCGCGGTACAAAAAAGTGTATCCATGTCAGTGTCACATCGATCTAAGAGAAGTTGAAACTGTACGTAAAACCACACTGAAATAACAATTAAGTCAAATAATCTTTCAACTATTTACAAATAGATGAATTACAGGTTTCAAGGTTTTATAGAGGATTTATTCTTAATACTTTGGCTGTTTCAGCTAGAGAATGATGGACACATCACTTTTGTGTCTAGATAGAGTCATGTTGGCAGTTTGTTAACTCATCATTTAGACAGTTAGTGACACCTGTCATCTAATGTGCACAGTCGGATTATAAAATGGTTAATAGCTTCATATTAAATTTTACTTCAGTAGCTTTACTGAAATAGGAGTGCTAGTTAAACAATGATTTATTAATGTAAAATGAGCTGCTCATTGTCATGCTGTAACTCAGACAAAAAAGGGATATGGTCGAGTCATCATCATCAAGCTCAATAGAACTGAATGCAACGACAAAGTTTAAAAATAAATCATATTGATTTATCTGCCACAGATACATTTTACCAGACATTGGGTGTTTGACAAATACAAACACACTGTGTATGACTGTGTAGACTCACGTCACTGTGATATTTTTCTGAAGAACAGGGGCCATGATTGAGGCATGGCCTTGAGCTGATATACACGTTACATTTCGAGCTCTGGTCTCCTCGTAGCCCCAAAACCAGCCCCTTGGAAACACACACAAACAAGATAGATGAGACGGTCGATGAAGAATGGAGGGAGAGACAGAGACAGAGACAGAGACAGAGAGAGAGAGAGAGAGAGACAGAGACAGAGACAGAGACAGAGACAGAGAGAGAGAGAGAGACAGAGACAGAGACAGAGAGAGAGAGAGAGAGAGAGAGAGAGAGAGAGAGAGGGAGGGAGGGAGAGAGAGAGAGATCAGGAAGTTAGAGATGGATATTCTTAATAGGGAAACACTGTGAAGGTGATACATCACTGTTTGAAGTAGGTGTACCGAGTTATTCTAATATAATTATAATTCATTTTCTTTGGCAATTAAGCTTAATAAATCTCTTTCATGTTTTAACAATAAGCAACTAAAAAAAAAACCTGCTTCCAAAGGAGAGCAGGATAGAGAAAAGGAGGATTGGGGGAAACGATATAATTCATGTTAAGAATCCAGATTCTTATCTTCTAAGTTTTTGAATTGATTCACAACTTCCAAAAACACTTTTAAAACTATTTTTTTCTATAAAAGATGTTAAAGATTTTTAATATTGCCAAGTTTCTAAGAAATAAAACGGCAGCCAGCCGAAGCCTACCAATTTTATTTATGTAACAGGCAGCATTTTTTTTTTTTGTATAACCTCTAATTATAATTCTTTGAAATCACGTAGAATTGAGAAATACAAAAAAAAAAAAACTTTTAGTAAAAGATATTTATTTGTTCAGTTTAGCAAGAATAAATGTTAACTTTTCTTTTAGGTTTGCCTTTGTGTGTTCACATTATTGCAATCAGTTGATAGAACTTTCACAAATATAAAAACTCCATAATCTTATACACACTTTACCTTGATTAGCTCACAGCAGAGGATTAGAATGTGAAAATAGCAGCCCTACGTACTAAATCGAGAATAGATTTAGGATTGGGAATTGTATTGAATCGATTCAATCAATTCTTGACCCCAAGAGTCGAAATCAAATCGAATTGTGACGTACCGAAAGATTTACACCCCTGGAAAAAGTGTTCAGAAAACGTCAGCGTCATGACAACTAGCATGGTTAAGAAGAGACTGGAGCCAGGGGTAAATACTCCACAAATGTGGGTGTCAAACTCAAACAATTTATACACGCAGCCACCACATGATATCCGCACCCTTACTTTTCACTGTGCAGTAAGAATGTTACACATTACATTACATTGCTAGTGCAAATGAGTTGTGTATAAGTAGAAATAGTAAGAGGTAGTGTTGATCTTTTTATACTTTTTGTTTTAAATTGTGGGGTTTTGTGCATTGGGTTGCTTTACCTGTAGTAGCCCTGTTTATCTTTGGAGTACATCAACTTGTCAATGCATGGTCGCACATCAACTTTTTCCTCCCATTTCCCATCAGTCCATCCCTCAGCGTAGTTTTGCAGTACCAGAACCTGGTCTATGAAGGGGCCTCCATTCTCTAGATCCAAGGGAGGAACAAAACACATTCACTGGGTGTTTCGCTACGACACATTTAAACTGAGCTAAGGAGAGCTCTGTTTTAACAACCGATTCCAAAAAAAGTGATAAATATGCATTGTGAAAAAAAAAAGTAAGTATTTATTACAGTATAAACAGTATAGTATAAAAAAAACTTTTAAAAATACATTTATTTGTAAACCATAAACAGATAATGATGTTTCAATAGGTTTGCATGCCAGACAAATGAAAACCTTTCAAATGTAACTCTAACACGAGTATGGGTCACCATAATTAAAAGCTCACCAGCGATGAATTCCTCATATTCAATGACAGGCACGTTGACCTGTAGGCTGGTGAGGCTGAAGAACTCTCCCCATGGGATACGAATCTGGTGGATGTTGGAGCTCTGCCAGTGGTACAGTCGACCCCATGGGGGCTGCACCAATACCCAGTCATCCCCCTCCTTCCGCAAAGTCTTCACCAGGGAGGCCATGCGGATATAGACATCTCTACGTAGATTGAAACCCTCCGGGGGGTTCACGTCATACAAAAGGTACCTGAGATGACAAGAGAGCACATGAGATCTTGGAATTTGAAAAAGCTTTGGATCGATAAAAAGCAGCATCAAGCTCTTTGGTCAGTGAATGCTAACTGTCTACATCAAACCTACCACATTCCGTAATACTGCAACCTTGATCCGATTAAAAATGTCAAGTATCACCTGTACAACTAAAGCAGGGCTGTACTTGTAACATTGTAGCTGACACCTTTCAAATGATGTTTACTCTAGGATCTTTAAGTAGCAACAACGCAAAGTTTTTTAGAAATGTACTCCGATCTTATGCTTTAAGTATATTTATATGTGGTTTAAGTAATCTAGCGTTTAACTATAAGGGCAGTTCACACCCAACATTGCAAAGCTTTACAAAAATGATAACACAAACAAAATGCCTTGATATGATATACAGAGGTCAAAGAGGAGAGTCATACACCAGGAATACACTAATATGTATATTATGTTGTTAATGGTTAAAATGATATGCTGTGCTCAATTTGTTGTTCTTATTACTATTTTTGGTTAAGTGGTCCCAATTGCTGCTTGTTTGTTTCGTTTGTCATATGGCAAAATGAAGTTGCACAATTATTCAGTAGTAAATGTACAAAGAAAAACATATATAGTGCCAATTCTTGATTTAAAAAAAATTAATTATATATATCTATCTATATATATATATATATATATATATATAGATCTCTATATATATGACCTGTCAGTCATACACGTTTATGACCTTGATAGCGCCATCGTAGCCAGATGTTGTGGTGAGACTACTGGTAGCTGTAGGATCAGTATGCACGTTACAGCCATGTTGAAAAAGAAATGCCGATGCACAGGTAAAACTACCACTAACGTAACTGATTCATACCACTTTACGTAAACAAACCTCAAAATCATATTCGATATGACATCGGACATTATTTCGTAGCTGACCTCTACTAACTAACGCTAAATTATTTTGTAAATTTGAACACGAATTTGGTCCATCATATTCGGTTTAGTCAAATAAACCGACCAGATGAGCGACGTTACGTCCCCATTCTCCGTTAACGTAAGCAACGTTCTTATTCCTACTCCTACACTGTAAAGGGCGTAAAATAAGAGATGCAGGCACTCCCTAATGAACCAGTTACACGCCGAAATTCACTACAACACAATAGTGTTCTGTCAATTGTATTAATGGATAGGTCTACAAAGACGGTGTGGTTCTAATACGCAAGAAGCCATTAAAGGGACACCTTTTTAAATGGAGTCAGGTACACCTTTACCTCTCAGCAAGCCTGCATGGGCTATCCACGTCAAGTCTGGCAAACGGGATACAAACAAAGCCTTAAAAGGGCAATATTGTAACCGGAAGATGTAAGGTGACTTACCTTACAAATAAACATCACTATTACAGTTGTACAAAAAAATAATAACTAACGAATTTAGCACAGAGTAGCTAGCTAACAGTAAACGAAACATGTCAGGAAACCCACCGTAGATCCCTAGCGGCAGCGATGGGTACAGTAGCTGCGTGGCTTGCACTGAACACATTGTCGGCGTTTACTGTTTCAAATGCTGCAAAAGCGATGAAAATAGATAAAAAGAATGCGGTAAACGAATAGATTGAAGCAATGATTACCACTGGTATATGCACCGCTCTGTGCGCCATATTTCCTCAGAGCCACGCACTTCCGGAAGGGTAAGAAGCGTCTGTACAGTTGCCGAGCAACCAGCAGTGACATACAAATCAAGTAAATGTCCTTGTTAGTTCATTAAGCTCTTCAGCCAAGATACAACACTAGTATTTCACCTGGTCTACCATGTGCATCAAGGGCTTATGTTGTTTCAAATGTACAAGTCTTGGACAGAGCATTAGAAGGTATGAACACTGACATGTTTTGATAACAAACATTTCCATAGTTCCAACTAGTTATGTAATACATCCACAGGACTAAAAGTCCACAGGCAAACTGGCTGCTCCATGTGTCCATGCTGTACAACTCTTCACACACCAGAAGATAAAACTGAGTTAAGTAATAGGGATTTTGCTATTCCTGCTCACAAGTTGTGTCAAACAATGTTAAGTTGTGGCGAACTCAGCTGTACTAGGGCTTGGCCTATTTACTTCTCACAACTTCCCCTGTATGCAACGTGTTGGTAGGTGTGTATATTCCCTGAAATATACTTCACAAGTTACCTCGTGGTCTTTGGGAGTCCGGGTCCTCAAAGCAACCATGTCATGACTAATTGTGCCTGCACTGCACATTCCCCAGCGTGTTGCCATTGCAAGTTAGTTAGTATCGACTCAGTTACAACGAACAAACGAGCTGTGAGATACACAACCCTGCGACGTACTTACCTCTGCTCTCCACTAGGGGCGCCTCCACACTGGACAAGGTAGATCCCCACAATCTCGATATGCAGATAAGGCCTGCATTTCATTGTTCAAGTGATGCATCAGAGTCGGCTCGATGACTATCATCAAAGTCGGGACATGTGTTGTAATAAAATTACCTGTTCTAAAGGTTTCAAAACGTACCCAGCAAGAACCAAGCAAAAAGGCAGAGAAGGACAGCAGAGAACAAGGCAACGATGTCTTATGTTTAAATAGTTTCTGTTTGCTTAGTTGACCACCAATGAGGTTGCATGAAAATATTGGGTATTTAATAATACAACAACAATCATTTGTTTATACAAGACAACATGGTGTTGTCTTGATTTTACAAAATTGATATGGTACTTTAAAAAAGGTCAGCTGACCAAATCATTTTTATACTAAATTGCATGTCTGAACAGTCCTAGAAATCAGTTCCTTCTCAGTAGAAGTTGCTTCATGAGATGGATTTCACTGAACTCTAGTGGTCGAGCTGTAAAACTACAGACATGCCAATAAAATAAGGTCAAGCAATAACAGAACACTTGCTCAACACTGTGTGGTACAAAAACATTTTAATTTTAAGTGGGTGCAAAATATGAACCAAATAAAATGATCAGGTTCACCATCAATAAAAATGTTTCATAACAGAAATGGAAGGATTCATTTTTAAAGTCAAATGACAAAAACAAAAAAAAGGCAATATATTTTGGGGAAAGATTTATAGAGTAACAACACGTTTCAAACAAAATCAGGTTAATGAACAAAGTCATTTTGATAAAACAAAATAAACCGGTATAAATTGACACAAAGCATTTTTGATGGCACAGCAGCTTTAAAGGTAGGTACATTTTTTGAATTAAAAAACATACATCTAAATTTGAAACAAACATGCAAAATGTGTTGCATCTTTTAAATATTGTCTAAAGGGACTAGTTTTGTCCCTGAAAAAAAACTGGCAAATGCGAGCTAAGCCTATCTAATATTCCTCTCCTTCCTCGTCCTCCTCAAAGGAGTCGATCCCAACCTCTTCATAATCCTTCTCCAGGGCAGCCATATCTTCTCTGGCCTCTGAGAACTCTCCCTCCTCCATGCCCTCCCCAACATACCAGTGGACAAAGGCTCTCTTGGCGTACATGAGATCAAACTTGTGGTCGAGACGGGCCCAGGCCTCAGCGATGGCTGTGGTGTTGCTCAGCATGCACACAGCCCTCTGCACCTTGGCCAGGTCTCCACCAGGAACCACTGTTGGAGGCTGATAGTTGATGCCCACCTTGAAGCCTGTGGGGCACCAGTCCACAAACTGGATGGAGCGTTTGGTCTTGATAGCAGCAATGGCGGTGTTGACATCTTTGGGCACCACATCACCACGATACAGCAGACAGCAGGCCATGTATTTACCATGACGAGGATCACACTTCACCATCTGATTGGCTGGCTCAAAGCAAGAGTTTGTGATCTCAGCAACAGACAGCTGCTCATGGTAGGCTTTCTCTGCAGAGATGACTGGAGCGTAGGTGGCCAGAGGGAAGTGGATACGAGGGTAGGGCACTAAGTTGGTCTGGAACTCTGTCAGGTCAACATTCAGGGCTCCATCAAAGCGAAGAGAGGCTGTGATGGACGAAACTATCTGGCTGATGAGCCTGTTCAGGTTGGTGTAGGACGGGCGTTCAATATCGAGGTTTCTGCGGCAGATGTCGTAGATGGCCTCATTGTCCACCATGAAGGCACAGTCGGAGTGCTCCAGGGTGGTGTGGGTGGTCAGGATGGAGTTGTAAGGCTCCACCACAGCTGTGGAAACCTGGGGGGCTGGGTAGATGGCAAACTCAAGCTTAGACTTTTTGCCAAAGTCAACGGAGAGTCTCTCCATCAGCAGGGAGGTGAAGCCTGAGCCCGTGCCTCCACCAAAGGAGTGGAAGACAAGGAAGCCCTGCAGGCCAGTGCACTGATCAGCCTACAGATGCAGAGAAACAGTTACAAAGACTGAAAAAAAAGCATTTCTTCACACTGCTTTATTACTAATGTGTAGGATAATAAAAAGACAATATTTAGCAATTGTCAATTGCAAGAGTGAGAACTTCATTAAAAGGGGAAATATTATGCACGTTTTCATGTTGATACTTGTATTTTGGGTTTCTACTTGAACATATTTACGTGCTTTAAATGTTAAAAACGCTCCGTTTTAGTGCCCGTCTTTTTAAGTCCCCCTCCCAAAAAAGCCCAGTCTGCTCTGATTGGCTAGCGAGAAAAATATAACACACCTTTGAAAAGGTAGTTCTCAAGCAGTGGGTGGAGATAGTCAGATGGGGGGGGGGGTCAGTATATATTAATGAGCCCACATGTTACCAAATCTGAATAGCTTGTTGAATCTCATGTTTTCTGACAACTGCCACTAAAGTGCCTTACCAGTTTGCGGATTCTGTCTAGGACAGAGTCAATGATCTCCTTGCCGATGGTGTAGTGTCCACGGGCGTAGTTGTTGG
>CALSBV010011748.1:9879268-9917880 GCA_943590825.1 Bovichtus diacanthus
TGTGCCACAAAAGGAGATACTGCTATCATTTGAAATTGCTCCAGCCAAGAACATAACAAGCTCCTCCATATAAAAACTACTGACCAATGACAGTGGGTTCCAGGTCAACAAAGATAGCTCTGGGGACGTACTTCCCAGACCCAGTGTCACTGAAGAAGGTAGTGAAGGAGTCGTCGTGGCCTCCAACGGCCTTGCGGTCGGGCATTTGGCCGTCCGGCTGGATGCCATGTTCCAGACAGTAAAGCTCCCAGCAGGTGTTTCCCATCTGGACACCAGCCTGGCCCACGTGGATAGAGATGCATTCACGCTGGAAGAGAAGAGGAGGAGAAGTTAAGGGGGCAAATAAAAGAACAGAAGGTAAATACAGATGCCAGGAAAACAAAGGATTGCATATGCTTATCTACTGTGAATTGTTCTTTTCTAGTGAGCCAAGAGCTTTAAAACATAGTATTAGGATGTTGATTTTGTGCTTTGCAGAATATTATGCATGGCAAATTGCATCATGATCAGATTTTACACAAAACACTACATTTGCAGGAATCCAAAAGGAGTCATTTAGGAACTCCACCACTAGGTGGAAGCAAATGGATACAGCATATGGGGGAGAGAAGGTGAAGAACAAGCAAAATAGATTTGCTGCAGCTGTCACTGGGGCTCATGTGACTGTGAGCAAAGCTAATCAGCCAACATGGAGGTCGAGTTCAGAGTACAACTGCAGTTAACATTCATACTACGAGATGACCCAAATAATTAAAAAAAAAAAAATGGACACCTTGAATGGAACGACCCAGATAGTCACACAATACGCGACCT
This sequence comes from Bovichtus diacanthus, assembly GCA_943590825.1. NCBI lineage: Eukaryota > Metazoa > Chordata > Actinopteri > Perciformes > Bovichtidae > Bovichtus > Bovichtus diacanthus. Next base: position 9,880,082 of record CALSBV010011748.1, read on the forward strand.
ACACACAAATGGTGTCTGCTCACCATTTTGAATGCAGTAGCTAACAGTAAACATTGAGCCAACAGAAACACAGGGATTGCAGCATTAGAAAGATCTTCCAGGGCTTCCAAATAAGGCACTGCAGGATTTAGGAAGCCCAGCAGTATTGACACACAATTTTCCAACAATTCTGATAACAGGAAAAACACAGATTAAATCTTAAACCATCAAAACAAGACGCAGGATTTCATTACACTGTACATGTATTACTGTATTTGCATTAGCCTCTCCCTACAGTATTTGCCCAAAGATATACTACGTGACTGTTTGGCTATACAAAAAGATTGGGTGAGCAAGGTGCCGACATGTAAAGAAGTATGAAAAGGCTTCAATTTTCATGCTTGGCCGTTTCATGTTTATCGGATTTAGTTTTTATGTTAAAAATATGGCAATCTGCTTGAGTCAGATAATCTATAAAAAGATTACAGTCAAAGTCGATTCATTTACCTTGCACTTGGATATTGCTGGACACGACAGATTTACTTAACAGACGGGCTCAGAATAAGTTTGGGCAATGTGACGATATATACACCTTAAAACATTATTCGTCAACCATCAAGTTTATCAAGTCAAGTTTATTTATACAGCCCAATAGCACAAATTACACATTACATGTCTCAGTGGGCTTTACCATACCATTTATAAAATGTTAGCTCTCCCTTTAACATTTCCTGTAGTATGGTACCATTGCAAGTAATGTTGCAGATTAATGAGACTGTTTTATGGCAATACTGATTTTTTTTAATTATTTTTGTATTAATGTGATGAAGAACCTTAAATTTCTCTCATATCCAATTAAGCCAAAAACAAGACATTCCTGTTTAGTATATTCCATCAAAAAGATGTCAATTGATTTCCCAGAATATGAACTTGCATATAGAAGATTTTACCCATACTACCCACAGCAAATTACACCCATTCAGAATGTTAATAATATTCACAAATGTCCACCACAAGTTACCAGTGCCTGGAGTGAGGTCTTAAAACTGCTAAAAATGTTCAAACAACAATGCAAACATGAGCAAAGAAAGCAAATTGTTTCTTTCAACAAGATGCAAGGTACAAGTAAGCGTCGTAAAACTATTTTCCTATTACTTTACTCCACTCTATACAACAGTGACAAACTTTGACATACTATATAGCCACACCTTATTTCATGACAGGCTGCTATTTTTATCCTTCCCCCAACGTTCCCCTTCTCAATGATCCAACAGCGAAGGGAAGGTGCTGGTGTTTGAGGGCTGGGGGACCTGTATAATTTTAGAGTCTGTAAAACCTCACTAAATCCATGTTGAGCAAAGGATTTTAGATATTTTCAATACTTCCATCATCAGAAACTATCCAAAGCAAAAAGCTGACCCTCCCTACTCTGGAATTGGGTTTTCAGCTCAGCAGAGCTACGTGTAGCAGCTGTTTTAGATTCCTAACCTGACACCTAGCAGTAAAAGGCTTACAGCTTCAGTAAACACAGACTGGCAGTCCCCAAAATAGTGGTCACTGTAAAGTTGAATGTGGTTCTCTGAAAATCTGCAAAGAACTTCTTCAATATTAAAAACTGAAAATGATAAATGCAAAAGGCTACAGAGATTTTCTGTCAAAATGATGTTGTTACTACATTGGTATATTGTTTTCCCATCCCCTCAAGCATAAATAGGTAACAGTAAATAAAAAAGTAAAAAGTAGTCTCAAACTGCTGAACTCCTTCATGTCACTCCCTGTCAGGGTGTGTCTGTACGACGTTAACAAGGGCATGTCTGAGCCCACATGGACTTGAGATTCCAGTTTTGGCGTTGACTAAAACTAATAACTAAAACTACATGGAAAGCATAAGAAATAGAAAAAGAGAGCAATCAATGCGTTAAAGCTTGTTCATGTCAGCAGACATGGGAACAGAGATCCCTGAATACTACCCCCGTCATCATAGCGCATTCTGCTTCTATAGCATGAAAATGTACCATAAAGACAATGATGGATAATGATTTAATGGTCTCATGCCCAGACTTAAACTGCCATGCATTTAGTTTATTGTGATGCATATAAAACTATGCTTCAAAACCAAAAAGCACACATTAATTATTTAAATTTTGTATGTTTACACATTGTTTTAATGCTCAACCGTTACTCGTTAATTCTTTATTTCCTTTTCCATAGGGTCGATTGTTCCGCCCGACACCTTTTAGTCTAGACCTGGATGCGTTGACGTCTACAGGCCAGATTGGCATGATGGTTGGTATATGATAATTAATGACACTTTGAGGATGATTCATAATGATTTTGGAGACCCTAACCATTTGTGCAGCGCCACCATCAGCCAAAAAAATTATAATAAAAATTAATAAAAAATCAGCCACCACAGGTCCATGTCAACTTTAGATCCAACAAGTGGATTGGCATGAATTAATGCATTTATTGTGGATATTCATGGTCCCAAGGGGATGACCCATTTGTTGATCCCTTGTCCCTTCTTTTGTTGTCACCCTAAGGCCAAAATCTCCCCTCGTATACATGTCAAAAACCTAATCCTTAAAAGCATTATGTGCTGGAGAAGAGTTATGAGACATCTTTTTACTTGCATTGAGTGTGTGTCCATTATCAAAGAAAAAACTGAACTCTTTCATGCTCCTTATGTGATCCATTTAGCTAAATAAATGCCCTTTTCCTCTAGTGCCTTAAATTAATTGATCACATTTGTAAATTGTAAACCAATGCCATACAATTTGATGGAGATATTCATGGTCAAGGATGAACAGTATTGATTCTGATAAATAATAGATGAGCCCTAGGTCTTTCTTGTGGCGATGCCCCAGTCTTACTCAATCGCTGTGGACAAACTCGATGAGCCTTTACTGGCTGACGGTTCCTGTTTTTAAAACTGGAAAAAAAAGTGCTTTAACTAGTTTAAAAGCAACATGCTAAAAGAGAAAAAAAGATAGCCAAAAAGTTTGATTGTGATATAGACAGTTAGGTCAGTTGATACAAACCTGTAGCTGAGCACATTCATTCTCCAAAGATAAAGACTCCCTTTTGAATTGACTGTAGTGCCATCATAACTTGTTCTGATGAGTCATTCTGAAGTTAACGATTGTACTACAAGCATGGATTATGGCAATTAAAAAAAAAAACTATTGCAGAGGCGTAGGACAGCGGTTTGATTTCACTTATGATCCTTGGTCTTTTATGCCTTGCCTTTATGCATACATTGCCATTTAGGTTCACCACACATTTAGTGCAACTCATAACAGTAGTTCTAAGATTTGAAACATTAATATTAGGAACTACATTTTACCGATCAGGACTATTTGATCAGGGCGGGTATACTGTGGGAGTGTACTCATGTGTACACATCCATGCAATTTGGTTTTTATAAGCACTCTGTACTGACAATGCTAACAAGCTGTGTTTATACTACACTGTGCAAACAGAACACAAGGTTGTCTGCGTGCTAGTTAAATTCCTGACAGACATCAGACTATGGTTCATGTCAAAAGTGATTACAATCAAGTTCACCATTCACAGAGGCTGCAAGATTATCTCTGTATCTCTTTATGGCAGGGATTAGCCATTTGTCCCATTTAACTATGAATAGTAAGTGTCTTTGCTTTCTACCGTATGGAAGCAACTTTCAAAATTGTCGTTGAAGAAGCCCAGCCCACTGTTGCAACTTTACCATGTCCGTTTGAATAAAAGGGCAACGATTATAACCTGCCCTGCAGAAAAACTAGTCTCAATCTGAGCAGACTTGTTGATAGTTGCACCTTAATTCCTCACTGACGCATGCGACACACCTAACCACCTTGTAGTCTAGAATAAAGCATTAGAAATATGTAGAAACGCTATTTGTACAGAATCCCTATCACCTAATCTGAAAAGTATCCTGGACTATTGATCAAATAAATGCAAAATAAAAAAAATGAAATAAAAGAAAGAAAAATGAATCGCTTTATAAATATATATACACATCTCATGTATGTTTATTTATTTAGGTCTCTCCTGATGGGCTGAAAAAGAAGACTGATCACCACCTGCTTCTCCAAGCTAGCAGCCAGCTCAGCTTCACTGCCAGTCATGGAGTCTATTTCTGACACCAGAGTGCTGCGACATGAGTGCGCAGAGGGAGCATTTCAGGGTTGCTACATCATCGCACCTTCAAATCTGGCACATTTGCAAGCACATTCAAGAGGGCCACAGATTTCCTGGCGCACGAAGTAAACTGAAACTGCGCAAGAAATGTCCACGTTTTTTTGAACAGGAGATGAACAAACGGAACTTCGCAGTGGAAAAATCCTCTCCAACCAAAACCGAAAAATATACTCACCATAGTAGCTTCTTAGTAGATTGTCCTTTGAAAGAATAAGCAAAGTCGCAGCTGGTTTTAGTTTGTCTGTAGCTCCTCACGGCGCCCTTCAATGTGGTCCGAGTGAGTGAGTAATGCCAGGTGGGCGAGGAGCTGCGACGCTATATTCATTCGACTGTAAACCACTCCCACCTGTCTGTTGGACGTGAGGGTGCACTGCGAGCGCGCAGCAGGCCACGTTATGTATTGCAGTATTATGCGCTTGAGTTGATCATAGAAATCATTCGTTTCTAAACTAAAAAGGATTCTCCGGCGAAGCATTTCAAACACAGTCACAGGTTTTTCAGGGAAATAGTGTCAGGGCTTGTATTAAGGATACTGTATGATATAGGCCTGCAGTAGCCTATAGCAATGTGTGTAGCACTAATAAGAGATAAGATAAGATAGAACTTTATTTATCCCGGGGGAAATTGTTGTGCAACAGTTGCAATACACTGTAGGAGACAGTATAAGATGCAACAAATTTACAAAAATGTACAAATAGTGCAAAATGTTTTACACTATATATATATATATATATATATATGCACACATATGCATACATGTACTATTTGTACATTTTTGTAATTTTTTTGCATCTTATACTGTCTCCTACAGTGTATTGCAACTGTTGCACAACAATTTCTCCCTAATGTACAACATTTTTTAAATAAGATGAGCTGAGATGGTGTAAGGTTCAATATTAAGGTGCAATATTCAACAAGATGAGGTAAGGTGCAGTATTTGGCTAAATAAAAAAATAAGAATTACCAAACCAAACTAAGTATGAAGAGCAGAGTAAGCTACCTATGAACCTAAATATAAAGGATGAAGATGATGAAGATGAAGAGAGGAGAAAGAGACAGAGAGAGAGAGTGTTTCCTCTGTCCATCTCACGACCTGAGGTGGATGCGTTGTAAAGTCTTATCGCCACAGGGAGAAAGGACTTCCTGTGGCGTTCTGTAGTGCATCTTGGTGGTATAAGTCTGTCGCTGAAGGTGCTCCTGTATGAGGACAGCACCTGGTGGAGAGGGTGAGAGTGAGAGTCATAATAGATTACAATACTGTTGGTCTAGCCTCACAGCACTAAAGACACAATAATGTGTTTCTATGTGTTCACACACTGCACACAGAGACAAGCAAAGTCCTGCAGAGATAAGCAGGCGAGGCTACAGGAGCAGGTTAGTGTATGCACAGTTAAAAGCCAATGGATGAAAGTGAGTTTTAAGCTGACTCTTTAAAGCATATAGAGAGGGGGACATGTATGGCAGGAGAAGGGGAATTCTGTAGGTTTAGGACGGCTATTGAGAAAACCCTGTCAACCTCAGCACTAAGTCCTGGATTTAGTTAGAGGCAGTTTAGCACAGAGTACGGCACAATGCAAATAGGCTTGTTTTTATGTCAGAGGGGTGTACGGCTGGTACGAAAAATGGCCAGCTTTAAAGACTATAATCAATTGTTGTTGTTTTTGTTTTTTAAAGAAATCCTCTTATTATTTCTTATTCTCAGACACACTTCTCCACTGAGAAAGTTCCTACACGATCAAACACGAAAATCTAATTGTGTGTTTGACATCTACCATAAGTTACCACTTCACATTCTGTTGATAATGTTAGCAAATTGTTTTAATGTTTTTAGTGTAAATGCTGGCATATTTTACACAACCTTTAACGTCATCTCCAAACTGCTAATATTATAATTGTGTGTAGTGAACAGAAAATCCCCTTTTCTCTCTGTGCATTATTCAGTCATGCCAGTATATGCATCCATTTGATTAGCCAATATATTACTTAATCATATTTGTATTGCCTTGCTGTCATTTCAAAACTCCATCACTTTTGGTGCCCAGGAAATGCACATCCCGCCCATTCCATGGATTGAACCTGACTTTCTTGCCACTTGTATGTATGTGTATCTAAGGGTCACACATAAAGTCAGCTATCTTGTGTGTGTGACGAACATCTGGCAAACAGATCCATGACAGCAACCCTCCTCAGACGGCCATTTTGCTGGATGTGTTGTCAATGTAACCATTTGAAAGCTAGAGGTCATAGTTGCTTCCCAATGTGTCACTGAATGAGTAAAAAAATGTTACAGACAGTCCATGTGACATATTGAAGTTGTTGTCCCCCCCCTGTTATTTTTTTGTATTTATGTCACCCTTCAACTACCCTGCTTTTTTGTATAAATTGGGATTGTAAGACTCTAATTTGTATCATGTGGCTCGCTCAATGAAATTGCAAATATTTTTAACATATTTATTTATCATGATCTCAATATGTGCAAATTATCTCTTCATCTCATTTTTGTTCTGCTCTGGGTCTCTTTTTTTCTTGATAGCACTAGAATTATTATGACCTATTAGTGAAAAGTCTTAATTGTGGGGCGTTGTTTGGGACCTATACTCTCAAACAAGGAAGTGAGACACAGCTTTATGACTCAGGCAACACCTACAAGGCCAGCGAGGTGTGTGCTTTTCCCTGAACAATACTTCAGCTGACAGAACATGAACCAGACCTAAAGATTTGGAAGAAAACTTTTGCTATGTTTTGTGTTGTACAGTATTAAAAAGTAATGTATTATTGCGTGAATTATAATCATATCCCATACCAATGTGGAACCAAAGTCTTTTCATTTGACATATCATTTCCATTTACACCACCATGTTAAAAGAATGTGAAACGAATTTCAATCTCTTATTTGTGACAGATAAATCTGACAGCCTCAGGAGAGACTGACTTACAATGAATAGTGGTGCAGTTGACGCTGTGGTGTCATCTCTTACTTTTCACTTTTGACCGGTATCAAACTCTTTTTTAGTGAAAATAACTAGTGTAGTTAGAAATAAAGGGGGTGACAGCATGGAGGAAGTCCACATAACGTTTGTGAACAAAGAAGCCATAGAATGCCACAGTGTTGTATCTTAAAACAGTAGATTATACTGAATCCACATTCCTATATTACAGTGGATGCCTGTTTGTCGAAAGTGGTTTGACTTGTTTTAAAAATGACAGAGAGCATTTTGCCTTTGTTAAATTAATTAATTAATTAAATTAGGTTAGTCCTGGCAACTGAAACTCATTTTGAGTAGAATTATGAACATGTGAACTATACAACCTATGAAGTACGAAGGTAGTGAGCGATAAGGTTACCCATGGCGGACTTAAATATCCATGATTTTGTGCCTTTTTTCTGCCTCATTTATGCACCCTTTCTGTGGTTGACTTTTATGTTGGATATAGTGAAATCAATCTGGCAAGCAGTTGCTGTTTACGCTACTTAGTCAGCTGACTCCTTAAGAGGCGGTTCACTTGTATTTAGTTTCTCTACTCTCCCTAGGTGAGTAGAACTAGGGAAGGAGGATAGGTTTCATATATATTGTATTTCTTAATAAAGACTGACAGTACATTTCAAATTAAGATAAAAGTGTGGGAAACTCGTATTCTTAATGCTTGATTAGATTTGAATAAATCTGTACATTTAAGTTTGATGAAGTTCCATTAGAATTCAGAACATATAATACATGTTTTGGATTCTGTCAGAAGAAAAATAACTATAATGAATCGGCTTGAAGATCAGTCAAATTTTTGATAAATGATGTGTTCAAATTCATGCATTTAGCCATTAGTGTCCACACATTGACACATAAAAGTCATACAACATGTGACATTGAATAAATTCATAATCGGAAATAACTGTATTGTTTATCTCAATCTCAAATTTTCCAAAATAGTACATACATATGGTAAACGGCTTTTGAAAGTGACACACTCAAGCAACTTAATTCTTTCTCAGACTCTTTTGCTGATCATACAAGTTATATGAAAAAAACAACCTCAAAGCAACAGGAGTGTTTTTTTTACCCTATCATAGGCTACATCATAAAGTCACATATTAGTAACTGCCAAGTGAAACTACATTAGGTTATCTTCCCCTCATATGTGGTTCTTCCTCTGTTTTCTGAAATAAAAGGTGTATTGACACACGAGTACTCACAGACTCACACAATGAATAGGGTGGTGACCTCCTTTTGCATTGTGTGTTTGTCTGTCATGTGGATGATCTTATCCTGGTCTCATAGGTTCTCTGATTACAGCTTAGATCAAATCACTGTTCACCTTAAACTGCAGGTATAAAAAGGCAGAGTAACACAGCTGTCTCCAGCACTACACCTTCTTACCGATACCTGGACATTGGAGAAGAGACATAAATGATGGTAAGATGGGATTTGCTGGTGTGAAACTTACTAAGTGCATAGTGCACTTGTGAGATGTATTTTATTTGTTCAATATTTGTGTGAGTGGGAGATAATATTAAATAACATTATTTATTTTTTTTAAATCTACATCAGCCCTTAACAAACAGTAAATTATTACAACTGGATTCAAGCAGTTAAATAAAATGATGCGTAGCAGTAATGTGGAAAGCAAAAAGATGCAGATGTAAAAATTTAACATTGTTGCTCACTCTCTGCAGCGTGAGTGTATCTCAATTCATGTGGGCCAAGCTGGGGCTCAGATTGGCAATGCATGTTGGGAGCTGTACTGTCTGGAACATGGGCTCCAGCCAGACGGACAGATGCCCAGTGGCAAGACTACTGGAGGAGGAGATGACTCCTTCAACACCTTCTTTAGCGAAACAGGGGCAGGAAAGCATGTTCCCAGAGCCATCTTTGTCGACTTGGAACCCACCGTCATCGGTCAGTGCTTGTTATATAGCTGATGATATACTACATAGATTGGATGTTTTCATGTATTTATGTAGTTTTATTATTAACAAAGCTACAGTACATGTGTATTAAGAGAGTGAACATTGGATTCGAGCTTATTGTATTTTCAATCTATGTACCGTAGGTACATGTGTAATTCCTTACATTAAAAACCATTACATGCGAAAACATTGTTAAAATGTAAAACACAAGGATGACTGTTGCAATATCACATTTAGTTCTTTACAATAAATGCATATATGTTAAAATGTTGATTGGCAAAAAAACACACACACAGGGATAGCATACAGTAATTATGATTTTCATTATACAAAAAGTTTGCATCTATGCAGATGATAATCATCTCTTTATTACAAAAACAAGGTTTTCATTTGCCATTGCAAAACAATTTTGATGTCATGGTCTTTATAATGATTCAATACATTTGTTTGTTTATCATTTGTATCTCCAGATGAGGTGCGTACAGGAACTTACCGTCAACTGTTCCACCCTGAGCAGCTGATTACAGGAAAGGAAGATGCTGCCAACAACTACGCCCGTGGACACTACTCCATTGGCAAAGAGATCATTGATCTGGTTCTGGACAGGACTCGTAAACTGGTGAGAAAATCTGAGAGTGCTGAGGGTGCATGTTTCTAGTATATTACACTTTTTTTTTTGCTAGACTAAATTGTGTATTGCTTTTTAAATTCTTATTTTTACAGGCTGATCAGTGCACTGGCCTGCAGGGCTTCCTTGTCTTCCACTCCTTTGGTGGAGGCACGGGCTCAGGCTTCACCTCCCTGCTGATGGAGAGACTCTCTGTTGATTATGGCAAAAAGTCTAAGCTTGAGTTTGCCGTCTACCCGGCCCCCCAGGTTTCCACAGCTGTAGTGGAGCCTTACAACTCCATCCTGACCACCCACACCACCCTGGAGCACTGCGACTGTGCCTTCATGGTGGACAACGAGGCCATCTACGACATCTGCCGCAGAAACCTCGATATCGACAGGCCGACTTACACCAACCTGAACAGGCTCATTGGCCAGATAGTTTCGTCCATCACAGCCTCTCTTCGCTTTGATGGAGCCCTGAATGTTGACCTGACAGAGTTCCAGACCAACTTAGTGCCCTACCCTCGTATCCACTTCCCTCTGGCCACCTACGCTCCAGTCATCTCTGCGGAGAAAGCCTACCATGAGCAGCTGTCTGTTGCTGAGATCACCAACACCTGCTTTGAGGCAGCCAATCAGATGGTGAAGTGTGATCCTCGTCATGGTAAATACATGGCCTGCTGTCTGCTGTATCGTGGTGATGTGGTGCCCAAAGATGTCAACACCGCCATTGCTGCTATCAAGACCAAACGCTCCATCCAGTTTGTGGACTGGTGCCCCACAGGCTTCAAGGTGGGCATCAACTATCAGCCTCCAACAGTGGTTCCTGGTGGAGACCTGGCCAAGGTGCAGAGGGCTGTGTGCATGCTGAGCAACACCACAGCCATCGCTGAGGCCTGGGCCCGTCTCGACCACAAGTTTGACCTCATGTACGCCAAGAGAGCCTTTGTCCACTGGTATGTTGGGGAGGGCATGGAGGAGGGAGAGTTCTCAGAGGCCAGAGAAGATATGGCTGCCCTGGAGAAGGATTATGAAGAGGTTGGCACTGACAGCATGGGAGAAGAAGATAAAGGAGAGGAATAATTACTTTCCTAAGGCCTGCATTTAAGACAAGGTAAATTGATATTGATTTAGTTTTTGTAGTGAAGAAAAATGTAGGTCAAATGAATGAATAAAGCAATAAGTTGGTTCAGAAAAAAAACACATTTCAATGATCCCTATTATTAACATTATATGACATAAAAACCTGTTAAGTATCTCTTAAAATAAGTTGCACCATGAGGAACTCAGTGGTATATTTTGCATACTGTGACACACATTCACATGTTGGGTGACACACAAAACAAAACAACCTAATCCAAAATCTTAGCTCAAAATAATAAATCTTGAAAACAAGAGGAGTACAATTTGCAGACATCATATGGTACTGTGTAAAAATATTGTATATGTATAAAAAATAAATAAATAAAAAATAACTTTTTAAAATATCTTGCTTTGAGCCTTTAAATATGTCTTATTTCTGTCCTATCAGACTGAGAAATTTAGATCAACCCTTTTTTTTTGCACCTCCCCCAACTATCGTCTCCCATGTGGAATGTAAGTTATGAAAGGCTCCTATGTCAGTTTCGATATACCATTCAGCTGTGACTGTGTGAGAGCGAGAGGGAGAGAAAATAACTGACTAACTCACTGAGTGGTGTTGTTTGTGTAGCTCATACTCAGACAGTGGCCTGCAGCAACAATAGGGTTCCCAGTTCTCAGAGGGCTGTTGAAAAGTTGTACCAAGGATAAGCAAAATTCTGGCCTTGACATTTCATGGAAGTTTCTTTTGTTTTTAATCTTTTACATTTCAGTGGTGTATATTGCTGTGTCATTAGTGTCATCTCATATTACTTGTAAGGATTCTTACGGTTTATCATTTACTTTTCCTACCATTAAAACATATGTCTTTTACATGTTTTCATTGAGAATAAAAAACTCCATGGACTTTTCCTTTGTTCTCCAGATCGATATTGTGTGATTATTCATTTATTGATTTAATACAGACAAAAGCTGTGTGTGTAAATGAATGTGTGGGTGCCGTTGCATGCATTAAATAAGCATAACCACTATCCTAGCCCACAGTCCCTGTTAAATGCATATACTGTCTATTACTGTATATGTTGAGAAATCTTCAGGGCCGAACATTTTGCATGCTACTGGTAAATTCCCCAACATAACAACTCATTTAGGTGTTGTGTGTAATAAAACTCTCACGCACACACAACATGAGAATAGGGGGAAAAGGGTTCATAAAGAAAATGAAAGAGTGTCATGTTTGCATGCATAAGCATCTAATCTCAAACTGACAGACAAAGCAGATAAATGTAAGGGCGGATAACATGACAGACAGTATTAGGGACTTCCCTCTTTTTTTCCTTTTTTTTTAAACTGCTACTCCCTCCCGCCAATGAGCTATGCAGCTGCTTGCTGTGGTTTCCTGCCTGCCCCCTCCACATCCTTGCCTATATAAACTGTGACTCTCCCTCTCTTCCCCACTTCTGCCTTGTATCTGAATCCTCAACGTCAGTCGAAGGACGAGCAGACAAAATGGTGAGTAACAGCTTGGCTCATGACGTAGCCTTGAAATTTCCACTTTCTCCCTTCCCTTCAGCCTCCCTTTGTCTCTGTTTCTTAGCATTAGATGGATTAAACAGCCGGGCCTCTTTAATGCTCATAAGGCCTCTGCTTTGGAAAAGAAGCTTTATCCTATTAAGTGACTTTAGTTTTGAACTGAATTCATGTATTGAAACTTTTTTTAAGGCATGTCTGGTGAGAATTCAGACAGAGGAATGCCATGGGATAACTACTCATGACAGCAAGAGTCCATAAGTCATTTCTGTAGGCCTACTCTTGGACAATCTAGGTCAGATGTCAGACACTTAAGAAGTTAGACTGCTTTGTTATTTCCATACTTGTTTGATGTACTCCATCTAGTTATGAAGCAAGAAACATATGTAACTAAAGGGAAAGAAATAACTGGAGTCTTAATCAGGTGTTTGTTTGAGGAATTAAAGTAATCTTTACCAAGGAGTGATCGGGTAATCGTGGCAGTGGGGGGATGGATAGAAAGGACAGAGAAAAGAGGAGTGGTCTGGCCTACAGTATGAGTTAGTTGGCAGCCATTTTGCAGCTGTTAGGAGTTTTTGTTAGGCGAGAGATGTGGAGAGAGGGAGCGAGAGAGGGAGACATCCCTGACTGTTACATAGCACCATGCAACTGGACAGGATGGGGGAGGAGAGAGACACAAAAGGGGAGGGGATGAGGAAAGGGAGGAGATACAGGATGGAGAAGTGGGGGGAGACTTTACCATCTTCTTGAAGCATGGCCTTCCTGTCTGCCTTAGATTATATGTTCCACTTTTTTTGAGGAAACTCCATAAAATGGGTTTTTAGGCATTTAAAACTGCATTTCATCTGTAGCTAGATTTCCTGCCCACGTTCGCTGGACTCTCCAAAAGAAAAAAAAAGTGGCGACTCTGGACAATCTAATAGCTGCTTTCATTTAAATGCTGGCACGCTTGTATGTACTTCAAGCAGCTGAAAGCATCAACATTCTGCCCTGGCACACAGTATTCAGCTGTCAATGTTTCTTTGTCAAATAAGCATTTTCCTGTCGGAGTGCAGACATCATACCATTGATTGTCATTCGACATAAAGTTCAAACAGAGAACATGGGTGCCGCAAGGCACATAATGAAATACAACAGATCTTGTTTGTTTCTTCTTTTTTTTTTAGCAAATACAATAATACTTCAATGTGGTTAGTAATTGTACATCTATTATTATTAGCTGCCATTCTCCTTTAACCAACCTCTCTCCCTTCTTTTATTCAGCGAGAGTGTATTTCAATGCACGTCGGCCAAGCCGGAGCCCAGATGGGCAATGCATGCTGGGAGCTGTACTGTCTGGAACATGGGATCCAGCCAGACGGACAGATGCCCAGTGACAAGACTATCGGAGGAGGAGATGACTCCTTCAACACCTTCTTCAGTGAGACAGGGGCAGGAAAGCATGTTCCCCGAGCCATCTTTGTCGACCTGGAACCCACCGTCATTGGTCAGTTATGTGTAAATAAACTTACACATAGACTTGACTTCACACCCCTAATTTGTAAATGACAAGAATACTGGATGTACTCTTTGGACACTCTATTACTTCAACTTAGAGCAAAGTATAATTAGCTTAAATGCTTTTCGTATTTAATTATCTGAACAAATATCATGTTTAAAATGTTCATACCCTGTGGACATTAGCACTTACTCTTGTTTTCAATGTTCCTTTCATAGATGAGGTGCGTACAGGAATCTACCGGCAGCTGTTCCACCCTGAGCAGCTGATTACAGGAAAGGAAGATGCTGCCAACAACTACGCCCGTGGACACTACACCATCGGCAAAGAGATCATTGATCTGGTTCTGGACAGGACTCGTAAACTGGTGAGAATTTTGTTAGTTTGCTGGATTGGTTTAGCATTTTAGTAGACTTGTCTTTTGGCTAAACAAGATTTAGTGCTCCAAAAAGCATATTTGCCCAGCTGTTATTAAGATAAAAAAAATAAAAAATGTAATCTAGTTTTGAAAGAAATGTCTGGAACGGTGATTTTTCATGTGATTGCATACCTCTTGATATTGTGTAACTGAAATGGCGTTTTAAATAATCAAGGCAAATCTTCCTTTCAGGCTGATCAGTGCACTGGCCTGCAAGGATTCCTCATCTTCCACTCCTTTGGTGGAGGCACAGGCTCAGGCTTCACCTCCCTGCTGATGGAAAGACTGTCTGTTGATTACGGAAAGAAATCAAAACTTGAATTTGCCGTCTACCCAGCCCCCCAGGTCTCCACAGCAGTGGTTGAGCCTTACAACTCCATCCTGACCACCCACACCACCCTGGAGCACTCCGACTGTGCCTTCATGGTGGACAATGAGGCCATCTACGACATCTGCCGCAGAAACCTCGATATCGACAGGCCGACTTACACCAACCTGAACAGGCTCATTGGCCAGATAGTTTCGTCCATCACAGCCTCTCTTCGCTTTGATGGAGCCCTGAATGTTGACCTGACAGAGTTCCAGACCAACTTAGTGCCCTACCCTCGTATCCACTTCCCTCTGGCCACCTACGCTCCAGTCATCTCTGCGGAGAAAGCCTACCATGAGCAGCTGTCTGTTGCTGACATTACCAATGCTTGCTTTGAGCCAGCCAATCAGATGGTGAAGTGTGATCCTCGTCATGGTAAATACATGGCCTGCTGCCTGCTGTATCGTGGTGATGTGGTGCCCAAAGATGTCAACTCCGCCATTGCTGCTATCAAGACCAAACGCACCATCCAGTTTGTGGACTGGTGCCCCACAGGCTTCAAGGTGGGCATCAACTATCAGCCTCCAACAGTGGTTCCTGGTGGAGACCTGGCCAAGGTGCAGAGGGCTGTGTGCATGCTGAGCAACACCACAGCCATCGCTGAGGCCTGGGCCCGTCTCGACCACAAGTTTGACCTCATGTACGCCAAGAGAGCCTTTGTCCACTGGTATGTTGGGGAGGGCATGGAGGAGGGAGAGTTCTCAGAGGCCAGAGAAGATATGGCTGCCCTGGAGAAGGATTATGAAGAGGTTGGCACTGACAGCATGGGAGAAGAAGATGAAGAGGGAGAGGAGTATTAAAGGGCCAAACATACATCACATATACAACAAGTCATCATTAATGCAGCACATTCCTAACAACACTTTGATAACCTGTGGTGGTGATCAATATCAGTATTATCAATAAAATGTTCTCATGAACCTTTTAACTGATGAATTGTGATCATTCCTGTACTCATTCCTGAGCATAGCTTGGCAGAAAAGTAAGAAAACATTTTATTGTAGTTTTATACAACAACTATAGTTGAATAAACTTGTAAGCATTTTATACTGAATCATCTGGAGTGATCTGAGACTGTTGAACTTTGCATTTAACTTTTATAACTGTTACGGATTGTACCTGGATTTAAGAGAGGAAACATATCATTGGCACCATGGTGAGAATTACAATGATTACTGTCCATAAAAGGTATGAAAGAAAAATATTTGCCAAAATAAAATCATTAGTAGTGCCCAAAGCAATATATCTATCAGAGTAAATGTGGATAAATAAAATGTCTACAGTATACATTGTGTTATATTTCCTATTAATAGAGGGGGGGTTCAGTGTTTTGCTGGATTTCAGAATGTGTGTTGACATGCAGCTCCCTACAAAAGGAAATTCCAGTTTCTCTGCCTTTGCCAATTCCCTGCCCTTTTGTGCCATGTTGATGATCATCCAAGTGTATGGACTGGGCCGCCTTCTACCTGCAGTGGCTTCTATCAGCCACCAGATGGGAGCAATGTGACCAGCTATGTTATAAGTTATGTGAGTTAGTTTTGTCCTCAGACTGACTATAAAGAGGTTGAGTCATTTAAACATGACTGACCAGTCCGTGAGTTCAACATGTGATGTTTGTGAGTCACACACTGGACTAAACGTCTCCTTTATGTTAACTTACACGTCTATGGTCTACTAAATGTAAGAAAGCTTACTGTGCTCTCAATCAACAATGAGTTTATAGAGATCTAATTATCTTCTATGACTCCAGCATTCTGCTTCTTTATACGGACAGACATATTTGTAGTTATAGTCAGCAGTGGAAGAAGTTTTCAGCACATTTACCCGAGTAAAAGTATTCAAATGAACAGTTATTTATGCAAGAAGAGGACTTTTATCAGTAAAATATAAGAAGTCTTTCTGCAATAAGCTTGCCACTGTGAAAATTACATTATTGTAGGCCTGTATTATCGGATAATTATGACTTTTAAGCATATTTAGGTACTTAAGGTTACTGTTTAAATACTTATCCTTGGGTGCCTCAGTGTATAACAGCATAGTGTATAACCTGGCCTTAGGTTTGTATGTAACATTTGAATCTGCAAAGTAACTGTGGCTGTCAGAAAAGTGTAGTCGAGTAAAAGTATAAAATGAACTTTAGCACAGTGGCCTATTTGAGTAAATTGGTTAGAGCAACATTTCACCACTGCATTGGTAACACTGGGCTTGGCAAGCATGGATACCGGTTTTTAAATGATGTTGGCATAAAATTATTTCACAATATCTGTGAACAGATGTGCTCATTTGGTTCATATGTCTAGCCTGAATGGTTGCCCACAGTAGGTACAGTGTCCGTGACTACCATCAGAAGTTTCTGGCTTTATTGGTTAAGCCACATTAGCACAGAGCAACAGGCAGTGGTTGAGGCAGGGCGGGTCTGACGACGAAAAACATTCGCATGTTCCAGACGCTCTATTTCTCTCTCTCAGCTGATAGTGACGTCGCGCGTGCAGCTTAGACGAGCACACGAGGCAAACAGGCAGGGTTGCCTGTCCGCTTGTTTTCCCGGTGGGGACCGTAGAGCGCAGGGGTACAACGGTAGCCTGCACTGCAGTAGACATATTGTGTTAGAGAATATTTGTGTCGGGGCGGTGGAGAGGAGGACTGAAGGAGGAGGCTGTCTGTGCGGCTGTCACGAAGAGAGGGGGAGCGCATACCAGAGGCACCGCTATCATAACTAATTCATTGTCGCTCCAAACCGGTGGACAGACGGCTGCACTGCTAACTAATTAGGCCGAAAGACTCAGACGGTAGGTCCACAAAGCTTTGGCTAGTCGTGATAAGTTGCAACTGTACCCACTGAGCACGTAGCTTCTACAGTTTGTTATAGACATAGACAACTTTGCCATAATAGGAAGTATTGTGTTCACCGAAATACCAACTAATGTTAAAGGCACCCTTATTGTTAATGTAGTGAGCCTACTGGAATATCGACAGCACCTCCATGCAAGTGCATCTGCCCGTGTATGTGAGTTTGCGTAGGCCCACTGTCATGTCAGCAGCAGTTGTCAGATGCCATGACGCTAGAAATAACATAGTAATAATACTTGTGTGAGCGCATGGCTGTTCCCGAGGGGGCATAGAAAGTTAAGTTTAGTTGTTTTACCTCAGTTTGGAAGTCCCCGTCTGCCCTAAAAGTGGTGAAGTCCACTAATGAGATTGGCATGGTGGTTTGCATGCTGACTCTGGCTATAATGGAGCGACCGACCGTACTGAGGTCTTATTAGTTCAAGGGCACATTCAAGAATGATATAAGTATCATATAAGTAATATTCATCTAGGCCTATAGCTAATTCAGCCTGTGCAGAACAAACATAAATCATCCTTATTTTTGTTGTGTGTAACATTAAAAGAAACATGTTTTACCCTAGAGTACGCCTGCAACTGCTACACCATAAGATCTCATTAGTGATTCTGGGAAATGAATTGATCTCTATATATATATGTTAATTAAATCACCTCTATAGTTATCTAGTCAAAAATAATTGTATAACTTGTAATAACAAAGGTTTTTTAAAAAGTTTAAGAATCACTGTCATCTTATTAGCATAGTCCAAAACATGCATCGTATTTTGGTTAAAACTCAAATGTACCTAATGGAGTCTTGTTATGAGTCTTTTCATTCATGTATCTCAGCAAAGTCACTGGTCTTTTCAATGATAAAAATGAAAACAGCACTATGCGTAATGACTATAACTGTTTTATCCTCTACCCCCACACTAAATGTTTTTAGGTTATGGCCATAGATGTGAGACTTTGTTCACAGTAAGGATTCTAGTCTAAATCAATATGACAGTCAACTCTTCATTACTCCTGCCTTGTGTGATGCATGGTGACTCATTCTGAAAACTATTGAAAAAATTAAGCTTTAAAGAGCATCTCTTGTCAATGCCAATCACGTGCACTTGATGTGACTTTCATATAATTACGCTGTATTCTTTGGCAAAATGTGTTTCAGATTTATGTTGTTGGAACTTTTCAACAGGCAAGAGATCAGTTGAGTTGTCTGTGAAACAAAAATAAACAGATAGTACTGCCTCTCCCAGCACACAGGTGTTTTCAACTACTCTGGCAGATAAGCACTCTGCTCAGGTTAAAACTAGCGTAAAGCATGCTGGGAATGACATGATTTCATTGAACAATGTAGGAACTATTGTACGAATAGCAAACTGTGTCATGCCATAACAGATGTAGCCAAACTTACAATATAGTGAGAGAGATGTCAATCAGGTTTTGCATGTTGACGCCCACACAGTCCTGGGAAAAGGTCTGAACAGGCAAAATAAGTGAAAACAGCTGTGTTGATCTAATTCCAAAAAAGGAATAACACGTTTTCATAATCTGTATTTGTCAATACTTTAGTGTACAGAATGGTAAACAACTATGTTTACATTACACATTGCCTTCTTTAGCCCACATTCCTTATACTGTATTTGACCACTTGTCCGCAAATAAAAAATAAATAATGAGCATAGAGCTGTTTCTTTTCCTTTTTTGGACTTGAGGAAATACCAAAGATACCAAGGTTTTACAAAAGTGTTACGATCAGAGACAGTAATTTGACAAATGCAGAATGTGCGTGTCCAATCAGAGCTGAGTATATTCTGTACTCTCTCAGGGTGCGGTGTGGTGAGGAGAGACAGGAGGCAACATGGTGGATTACTATAGCGTCCTGGGAGTGTCCAAATCAGCCTCTCAGGATGACATCAAGAAGGCGTGAGTATCCTGGGAGTCTCTCTCAAGATTCAAGACTTATTTTACACAATTCATAAACACTACTTGAATATAAAATACAATTCATGAAAATACATTTGGAGTTTACCATTTTACTTAACATTGCCAAGTCAAAATGAGCAGTTTCTTAGTTTTATGTGTCTGGATTTTTAGGAACTGCAAAACAAAACAAAAACATTCTCTTTCAGAACATGTGGGATAAAATGACCGGACACCAAAAATACAATATCTCATTATGCATCGTAACTTAAACCATAAATAGAGGTTTGCGAACCACTGGTATGAAAAATACAGACTTCTTCGCTGTATTTTCTTCTCAAAAACATGGAAATGGTCTCATTGGGCTGGTGTCTTATTTCTCCAAGGCTCTCCATAGTGCAGTGTTTTTTGTTTTAGAAGAGGCGATACCTAGTACTTATCTATATATATTTACTTTTTATGGGTCAATGTCTTTGTTTTGTTTGTGAATTCAGGTACAGGAAACTGGCCCTAAAGTGGCATCCAGACAAAAATCCAGACAACAAAGACGAAGCAGAGACAAAGTTCAAAGAACTGTCGGAGGCCTATGAAGTCCTATCTGACAGTAAGTCAGGGCAGTGTGCTTCCTTATTATATACGTGTGTGTGTGTGTGTGTGTGTGTGTGTGTGTGTGTGTGTGCGCGCGCGTGTGTGTGCGTGTGTGCTGTCAAGTGGCAGTTGGGGTTTGATCTGTATTGATTTTGTAAGTCATGAATCTGAATCTCTACGTGATGATGTCAGGCTCTTCAGGGAGGAGCTTCATTCATAGAATACATATATCAGTTTTCTAACATAATACTTACATTTTGAATTGAATTGAATTGAATGTGTGTGGGATTGTATGAGGGAAGAGTAAGATGCATTGGTGTCTGTGTGTTTTTATCCCATCATTAAATTGTGCTCTGTTCCTCTACTACAGAGAGTAAGCGTGAATCATATGACAGATATGGAAATGACAGAATGAGACACACAGGTAAACAAAATCCTGCTCCAATGAGCTATTGACATATTATTGCATTCTTTACATCTCCTGCAGCTTCCTTTTCATTAATTTTTCCCCCCGTTGTGGCCCTGAATATGTTTTCCTCATCTACACTTTCTCCTACTCTTCCTCTCTTTGGTTGCTCCTCACCCACCTTGACGACTTCATTTTCCAGGTTCCTCCAGCTCAGACTTTTCATCAGATTTCCCAGGATTCACCTTCACATTCCGCAACCCAGATGATGTGTTCAGAGAGTTTTTTGGCGGACAGGATCCCTTCGCTAACTTCTTTGGTAATTCATACAGAATATTCATGTGGGGTTATATGAGCATTTATTTTTATTGCTTTATGAACATTTCGTGGAAAATTTAAATTGATGGAATCAGTACTATAATCAAAGTAATTGATGTTACATTTTATCAGTTAGAAGTTGACAGTTCTTATGTTTGATGGATCCCCTCTGGACACATGCTAATGAATTTAGGAGTCTGCTTATCCTACTTGGGGAAAATCTCCCTTTTTGTATGTTGAGCAATAATTAGTGTGTGTGATAATTTGCATTTAAAGAGTTTGCTATATGTTTGCTGTTCATTTTGTTTGTTGTTTTTGATTTCGTCTTTTGTTTGCTTATTTATTACATGTTGGAAATAAATAAAATAAATCTAAATCTAAGCCCTCAAAACAAAATATCCCATTGTTTGACTAAAGTTTAACTTCTTAGTTAGTTAGCGTCATAAAAAAACCATAATGTATTATTACACCTTACCCAACAGTACAGTATTTAAGTAATTATAAGTGTCTCTCTTATTCTTTCTCTCATCCAGATGACTTCTCATCCTTCGGAGGCTCGTCTTCTCGCCTCGGCCCCAGCCGGTTCTTTTCTTTTCCTTCAGCAGGAGGTAAACAGTTACATGGCGAATACAGTATCCTGTAATGCAAAAATGTTTATTAAACTCCATGTAATCATAGAAGTGACTTATGCTCCAAACTACACCACCAGGTAATTTAGTGATGTAACTCACCTAACCATGGGTCATGGATTTTATGGATAAATCCCTTTTCTCATAATTTGATGCCTCTTCATCGGCGACAAATGTCAACTTGGACTCAAGAATGGACTAATATTAGAATGTGGGGGTCAAAGGTCACTGTGATTTCACTCCCATCCCATTCTTGTGAACACGATATCTCAGGAATGCTTTGAATGAATTTCCTCAAACTTGGCACAAATGTTGCCTTGGACTCATGGATGAACTGATTAGAATTTTGGGGTCAAAGGTTAACATCACTGTGACCTCTAATTATGACAATTTCAAACAAATGTCTAATAGGATAAAAGAATGAAGTGATTACATTTTGTACAGACATCGATGTAAACTGCAACATGACTGGTTGGCGGAGGCATACAACCGCAAGTCGATAATTCTATTTTCCTTATTTTCTCATATTGGTACACCTCGCTGTGCATTTCAACCCACACTTTCTGTGGCACTCACACAGCAGTGGTTTTGTCTTTGCACACACTGAGATTCCATAATGAAACCGCAAAATGAGTCAATCTCTTTTCTTCTCTTCTGCTTTCCTTTCCTGATCATCTGTCCTTCTTCAGTTGATTTTACATCCTTCTCCTCTTCCTTGAGTGGTCTGGATGGGATGGACAACATGGGCGGCGGGATGGGAAACTTCAAATCCGTTTCTACCTCCACTCGCATCGTCAATGGGAAACGCACCACCACCAAGAAGTACGTAATGCCGTCCTTAGAAAAGCGACCCTATCTGGAAAATACATTTTCTTTTTTTTAATTTCATTACTTTTTTATCCTAACAGGGACACAAGGGCATGGCGTGCTGTGAGCAATGCTACACTTTCAAAATTCTCTCAATGTAACAAATACAAAGTAGGGCTGTAGAGCTGGGATTATAGCCCTAATAGGCTGGTGCTATCTACAGTGGGGGAACTTACAGAACTCTAATCAAAGGTCCTGTGAATATTCAACAAATGCATTTAAGTTCTTATAGAGGGAGACTTTACAAGATTAAGTCTGCAATTATGTTTGATAAGAGACAGCGCCGGATACAAAATAAAGGAAGAAAGAAAGAAAGCACTAGAGACAGTAAAACAAACAAAACAATGATGGAGAAATGTTAATATAACCATTTATCTGTGTATTTGTCTTGCTTACAGGGTAAGGGAGAATGGGCAGGAAAGAACAGAGATAGAGGAGGATGGGATGTTAAAGAGTGTCCTAATTAACGGTAAGACAACACACACTGAATGGTTTCTATCCTTGCACTTTCTTCAAACTAGTTTTGTCAATGAAAGTTCAACGGTTTCAGTGAATTTAAGTGATTCCACAAAAGAAACAAGCAATATGTTGACTGAATCCAATAATAATAGGAATAATAAATCTTAACAAAGACAGGAACTACATTCAAAGTCAAACGTCAGAATTTATTTTAAAACCTTTGTATTCAAAGAGGTTTTAGATATTGATATTGGAGATAAAATTATGTCATAAAATGTAGATCTTGTTGCTCCTCTTAGTTATGCATTTCTGCATGTTTGCGCACATGGAACTCCATGTTGCTTGTGCACATACATACCTTTGTTGTTGTGCGTGTCGTTCCCAGGTGTGCAGGATGAAATGGCCCTCGCACTGGAGCTGAGCCAACGAGAGGGACAGCCCCGTCACTCTCCTCAGAAGCCACAAATCCATAACAGATCACCTGCCGAGTCTGACAGATCCCGCCCCAGCCCTCACTCTGCAGCTACACACCGCTCATTTAGCTCCGCTCCATTCTACAACTACGGGGTTGCGGGCGGCAGCGAGGATGACGAAGAAGATGAAGATCTGCAGATGGCTTTGGCATGCAGCTTGTCAGAAATGGACGCCCAGCAGAGAGCAGCTGCTACCGACTTCATATCAGGTGCTGGGGGTGGGGGCAGAGCCATGAGTGGTAAAACTAGTGGCTGTGAAGGAGGCGGGGTTGTTAAGACCACACATTTGAATGTGGCCGAGATTGTTGTAGGGGAGAGAGATGAAGAGGGGCAGTTTAAAATGGGCTCAGGGCCTGGAGCTGGGTGGGAAACGGAGGGAAAGGGAACCAGTGAACCAGACTTCTCTCCTGAATCATCCACAACTGCCACCACGACGCCTCTAAGCCAAAGCAGTGAGGAAGAGTTTGCACCTGCCATGAAAAATAGCGATGGCAGTGTGAAAAAGAAAAAGAAGTGCGGGTGTATTGTGTGTTAATGCAGTCCGTGTGTGTGTGTGTGTGTGTGTGTGTGTGTGTGTATTTGGGATGCCTTATTTTTTACCTCAGTGTTTCTGCCTTCAGCCAGACTCTAATGTGATGCGATTGCCAGACTCTTAATTTGAGGCAGTGCCTCAACTGATCACAAGGCTTTCATGCCGTCTTAACACCTCTAAAAGAGACAGTGAGTCAACTTTGACACAGTGCCAACCCAGACATTTCCATATAATTTGCCAGTACAACTAAAAGTTCAAATTGCATGCAAAGCAATACAGAGGATTGCTTCTGAATGTGTGCAAATATGGCAAATATTTACGCAGACTGAAAAGAGTGGGGTCGAGAGAGATTTAGATGTGCCCAAATTAGTAGAGATTTAAATCTTAGTAAGTGTTTTGTGTGCGTTTGTTTTTGTGTGTGTGTGTGTGTGTGTGTTTGGGTCAGTTGAGACTCAGCTATAGAAGCGTTTCATTCTGACTGCATCAGAACTGTGTCACAGTCTGAAATAATAGATCAAAATCTAAAGCAAGTCACAGAATTTAATAATTGCAACATAAACACTAGTTTCGTTAAAAAAAAGACTTCCTCTTATTGGTCAGGTGATATCAATTTCTATGATATATATTTATATATATATATATATATATATATATAGTATATATATCAAAAACTATGTGGAGCAAGCACACACACTTTGCAAATACACCTTGTAAATTCCCCCGGCTTCCGGGCATAAACTGTAAGTACATATCTTGGCCTTAATACACTTTCACTAATATATCATGACCATATTTGGTCAGATTGTAGATTGGGCGGGGCAGCAGAAGTTGGAAGGCAAACCACAGTGAAATGTGTACAGCGTTAGTATCGATTGGAAACCACAGTTATGAATAATCACATTACTACTTTACAATGTGTTTACTTTGCTTACATTATCACTGCAAATCTGCCAAGGTAGAATAAATTTTTTGTTTTTTGAAGCAAATGTCAAAGCTACACATTACTGATCGGGAGACGAGGAGGAGTGAGAGTGGTCCAATTCAACTGCTTTGTGAATGTTGAGAAATATGGAGCTTTATCACCAAATCAATGCTGGGTTTGATTCCCCACGGACTTGGGAAGGTACTGTAGCTGCATTTTTTTTTGATTAAATGCAACCTAAAGCAAAACTCTTAACCCCATCTGCTCCAGTTTAGCTGCTCAGTGGGAACAATTCCACAGATCGTTGACTGCTGACGTAAGATTGCATTAAAATAAGTGTTAATGATCCGCCAAAAGTTTTTTACTGCTCTTCAAAGACACATCTGTCTTAATAGATACCTTATTGCAGGTACTGTCCCTTTCTTTGCAATGCTGTTACAGATAGAGCACAGTAGGTTTGTTATTTGGTTGTCACGAGTGCTTGATTTGTTTTGCATAGCATGAGTTTTGCTTTCACTTTAAATAATAACTATCATCACTGGCAAAAATTACGCACAGCTGTGAGAACACATCATCAGTCTAAACAAGTTCAAGTAATTGTTGTTGTCTCTGAGTTTTCTTTTAATAATTTCTCCTCTCGAAACTGTTATTTTGCGTGTGGAGAGGGAATGAGAAGGATCCAGATGGTTTCTCTTATAAATATACATTATATCCGCCTGTATTATTTGTACTACATTGAAATGTGTTTTTGTTATTTTTATTTTTCCAATTGTTAAAAGGGAAATAACAAATAAAGACTGAGCCCAAAGAGGATATTTGAGATATTTGATTTTTTTTCAGAATATGGCAGTTAAAGTTCTGCCTTTCCCACTAATTGTCACTGATTTTTATGCCCTACTAGTACTATACTAGAGTACTACCATTACTACTACAACTAACAACAATACATGAAAAGAACTGCAGCGCTGCTTTTTCCTTTCATTCATTCTGAATGATTCTTCATGGGTCTGGTCTTTCTGGATCTATGAAACAGATTTAGATCAGCAATTTTAAAAAGAATGAAATAAGTGCATATACTTTAATTTAAACTAAGAGGCCCAACAGAACTTGATCAGTATGCTTACATTTGATTTCACTCAGTATGTTGTCCGAACAAATGTGTCCCTTCAAAAAGTTTCGTGATGACCATTACAAGTGTGCCTGCTTCCCATCTGTTCATCTCATCTCTCTGACCTAAACCTTATTTTGTGCAACAGTTTCACCTGCTTTTCTCTGCAAACTAAGGTGATTTTCATCTCAACTATTGTCTTGATAAGAAAGAAGGCATTGTTAATTAATAACTTAAAATGTCATTTTTCTGTTTTCCACCAAATTTGGATCCAAAACCTGCCAAAACTAATCACGTAGATTTCCATGTAGAGCAGTCATCACAAATGTGAAATAGCCACAGCTTATAATTTTATTTCGCACTTTGTTATCAAACATCTTATTTTCTACTGATCTCTTCTGCTTCCATTTTCATTTTGTTCGCTAACGATATGCTGACACACACCTTATTGTACCACATTATTGGCAGTTAAATTGGAATTTGTTGTTTGTCTTACACATCCTGCTTCCTGTTTCAGACTCAGACTTCAAGGCCTTCACAAGCTAACCTCATTGGCTCATGCTGTGCTGTGCCCTAGCCCTGCCCTGAGGTAAAGAACCAGTGTGAACCTGAAGCCTCCTCAATGTTGCCCATTAAGCTCCATGTAGATGATGAAGTCCCATCCATCTTAGAAATCAAATGTATATCAGGTAATGCCTACAATATTTGCATTACTGATGAAGTGTAATATGTTCTTGTACATCTATTCTTACAGGTCAAAGGTCATTCCCCATGATGCACTTGTCTCTCTCTGCCCAACATGGCTCCTACCTGCTGAATGACACTTAAAAAAAAAAGATACAAATGTGTGATTTTCTATGTTTTTAAGCGAGTGTGTGTACATAGCTCATTGTGGAGCAAAAGACTGGAACGTTTGTATTTTGAAACCCAAGGAAATAGTTCTAATCATCTCTTCATTAACTAACAATGTTCAGCTGAACTTTATGCTGAATTATGCCTGCAAGTGGAAACTGATGAATAAAACAAATAGAAAAATGTTTCAAAACATATTAAGCAGAGAAAATAAAGAATTTCCTGCTACTACTCTGTATCAGTCCATGGTACTTTATCTTTGTAACGAGAGTTGTCAGGGTAAATGTCAAAGAATTGAAGATAAAATGGCAAAATAATGTGAGGATAGAAAAGATCTACTTGACATTATTGTAATACACTTGCTTCTGGCTATTCCACCCTTGTGCTGCAGGGGGCACTGTCTGTACAACTCTGAAAATGCACTTGATGCACTTTTGATACATTTTAAATAGTATATCGATTTCAAATCGATTAATAAAATACATGAGACAAAAGTTTTAAATGTGCCATTTTAACATTTTTTTTTTTATAAAACAAAAAGCACACCCACTAAACAAAACCGTAGTTTTGGGAATGAGCACTTGAGGCTTTTTTTTTTTTCTTTCTTTTTTTATAGCTTTTTTGCTGCATCACAACACAAATTTATTCAGTTCAAGTCAAAAATACATTTTTATAGATATTTTCTGTCCGTCTGCTACATGAAATAAACACAATCATCAGGATGAATTATTTACATAAATCACAAGGATGTACATACACTGAGTAAGACATTGAAATAACCCAGACAAAGTTACTTTGTGTGCCGAGAGAGGAGAGGAGAGGTGGACTTTGTGGCCAAGGTACAGCATCCAAAAGTGCTTAAAGAAAACAATCATGTTGTCAAGGCAAGGACAAGCTCCACAAATAAAAACCTGCTGGAAATCAACACACAGTAGCATACAGTATTCTGGTGGACACGTAACAACACACTGAGAGAAACCTTATTGTTTAACAACCAGATGGATACGTTTGTGAAGGGATTTAATATTTTAACATTAGTCCAAGAAAATTGTAACGTTCAACACAACAGCCAAACAAACCCTCAGACTTGGTGCTAAATCATCTGTTGATGATGATTGATCATTTGATCTAATCATGTCCAGTAAAAGGGTAGATGAGGCAAAGATGGGGTCAGATAGGTAAACAATGTTACACTTCAATATTATGTCATTATAACCACCAACAGAAGTGTATTCTATCCTGTCACACTCAGGCAAAAGTTAACCTGGAAAGGGCACAGTATAAGCATGTTTTTACTCGTTGTAGTTCACGTCTGATGGCTTTATTGTTATCTGATTAGGTAGAAACTACACTGAGCAAAGATAAAAAATGTGTGCCATATTGGTGAACATATTTGGTCTACTGTCAATGTTTTAAATCCTGCCAGAAATCATTTATTAAGTCCCAAAAAGTTTTTAAAAACCCAGAAAATTAGTAGATGGTGAAATACTGCATGCTGAAATCAAGAGCAGTAACTGCTTCAAGTGTGGTAGAGCAAATTCTTATTTACAATGATGGCCAGACAAACATGACTGGATCGTACGAGTGTGTCCTCATGAGTATTTATTTCGTATGCCTGTGGATGTCCTCACTGCGTCCTCAGCTCACTGTGGCAGGGCTTTCAAGATTGCATTCACTTCCTCGGCTACTGCTGTCAGCGCAAACTCAAACTGGTCCTGATCAAGATGAGAGGTGGGGAAAAGAAAGAGCAAGATGTGAATGGAAGAGTGAAGGGTGTGAGAGGACTGGTTAGAGAGAAAGAGGGAGATTTATGGTACCTTGGTGCGGACCAAGCCAGGTCTCTGGTCTCTGATGTGCTCCAGTGCGGCTGCGATGTCGATCTCCTTCACTCCTAACAACAACAGCAGGAAGGGTAAAAGCATCAATACCACCGTTTTTTAAGGTATACTCACTATGTTGGTGCTACAGAACATACAATCCTATGAAAAAGGAAAATAGGATTAAAAAGTTATTTTGCAAACTAAGAAAAACTATTATTATGCTGTTCTAATGATATTAGCTTGACACACTAAAATAAACCTTCAGTGTGGTGAAAATTATAGAAAGGATTTGATTATGCATGTTGAAATATCATGAACCAAACAAAATTAAACAACAAAGAAAACACTTTTTTTCTAGGTAACTTGCCCTACTAGGCAACGCTATTGAAAAACCGCTACAAATTAAGCGTCACATAAGCAGAATTATTTAACTACACTGTTGACTGTAGCCCCCTTCTCTTTCCACAACAGGTCAGTGTACACACTGAGGTATGAGCAAACCTTGACATAATTCCGCACTCAAATGTTGACCTTGCACGTAAAAATGTTTAGGTACCGAATTATACCCTGTGTGTGTGTGTGTGTGTGTGCGCGCGCGTGTGTGAGCCACTCACCCTTAGCCATGCGGTTCAGCACCATGTCAATGAGGATGTACGCGCCAGTGCGGCTCGTGCCATCACTGTGAGAGTGACAGAGATAAAAGGGAAATGCACATGTAGTCCTCCACAGTGTTTATGTAGTTCTCCACAGTGTTTATGTAATTCTCCAGTGTTTATGTAATTCTCCACAGGGTTTATGTAATTATCCACAGTGTTGTGTCCACATATTGTTCATGTTGGTCATATTGTATGATTTGCGCAAAGTCTGGTGTTTCACAGAAATCTGACAATCATTAGTTATTTTTTTACCCGCAGTGAACGATGATAGGGCAGGAACGACCTCTGTAGCATTTATTCACCTTCCTGAAAAGCAGGAACAAGGGACAGCAGAGAAAGAAAGGAGAACAAAGAACAGAAAAAAAGGCTTTATTATAAATGATTTATTCTAAACGTTGCCATCGCAACTAACCTTGTTCATATATTTAATGAATATACATAAATGACTTGTTGTCAGTGATCACAACATGCATACAAAAACTATTAATGTCTCTTTTGCAGCTTCAGGTACTTGTGGATTGTGATTCAATTAAAGGTGATGAGAGAACAGCAGAATGTGACCACGTAGGAAGAATAAAGGATGGAAAGATGAATGACAGACGAAAACAGTAAGAACAAGAATGAGGTAAAGGATGTAAGGAAAGGAATACATACAAAGTGCATGAGGTGGTGGACGACAGTGACATGGTAAAACAGGAAAGAATAAGTGAAGAGGAAGCCAGAGATTCACTGTCCCTCTTGCAGTAGCCAGTCACACCCGCCAATGCTCATTTTTGTGACTATGCAACTGGAGCCAGAGTACTAGCTGCAAACCACAAAAATGACACTGGGAGATGTTAAAATACAAACCTATCAACCTGCACACTGGGAGAGAGAGAGCTAAGATGATGGATAGGGTATGAAACATGCCATGCAGAATGAAAGGGAAGATTGGAAACAGATTAAAAAAGGCGATCAGGAGGATTCAAACTTGCTGATGTGTTAGGGTACCAGTGAGTCACCGCATCACTACACACTGCATCCTGACCACCTGTTCGCTCCATTTTGTGTTTACTTATTAAGAATGACTAAATCTTGAGGCACCTGTTGAAATCAAGGGCATATGTGGGGATAGTCTGTGTGTAATTTCCTACCTGCGGAAGTCGAGCAGCGGCCGAGTGGAGGTGGGGATGCCGTCAGCCGGCCAGCTCAGCAGGTGAAACTGCGTCAAGGTTCTGGTCTCCTGCGTCTGGACGTTCTTCAGGTAGAAGCTTCGCACCAGGAAGTCCTTACACCAGATGTGCTCTGACACCAGGTTCACCTAATAAACACAAGGAGACGGACAGGGAAAGAAAGAGAGGGAGGAATGGCAGACACGAAAGACATATGGACAAGAGGGTAAAAAAAAGTGTGACCTGATGGATGCAGCATTTCAACCGCAAAGTCTTCGTCAGGAAGACATCCATGTGAAGCTAAAGCTGGCTCTATATATACTGTAGGCAAACATAGACAGCTCCGAGCACAATAAAGAGATCACATGACACAAAATAAAACCCATGATCCCAAAATATTTACTATACAGATATAAAACACAGATAAAAAAAATATTTGTAGCATATACAGGACATGTGTAATAGAATTTTCTTTTTTCTTTCTTTTCATTTTTAAAGAAAAATGGCCTTAATGCTGTGATTAAAGAAGTAAGGATACAAATAAGTAACCTCGCATTGGGGAACACATACAATGAAAGACGGGGGAATTTGAAAATGTATATAAAAAAAATCTAAAAATCAATACATTAAAATTCTGTATTTAATTTCAGAGATCTGACTTTAATTTCTGAAATCTGAGCTCAATCTTGGATTCATCTTAAATATATAATTTTAACGTGAACCTGACCCTATTTTGTACATATTTGTTTTGAACAAAACTATTATGACGACAGGTCTAATGCAGGGAAGCTATAGCACTAAATGCTTGTTACTAGAAGAGCATTGTAAAACGAGTCTGTGCTAAATGTGAAATCAAAGATTATAAGTTACAACAGGAAGTTCACCTCATAGATGTGGTAGAGCGATGAGCCCTCATCGGGCCAGTATCGCTCGCAATGCTTCTCTCCATCTTCCACGAGTGCTGTCATCATCACTATCACTGTGCAGCCGTTCTCCCACACCATCTGTGCGTCGGACAGAACACACACACGCATGGATGTATACATACACACATATCTCATTGTCACATGAAATAAATACAAAGCAGTAATAAGGCAGATTTCCTGCAAATGTCCAATGGCCTTCAATGATTACATTTATCACTTAACAGCAAGTTGTTCCTCTAATTTTGGGAGTTGGACAGAAAAAGAACAGAGGGAAGATTGTACTGACCTGCCAGAAATCAGCGACAGTGTGAGCCATTGGTCCCTGTGTGGCGATATAAGATGGCTGGCGAGGGTCATGGTCAAACTATGTGTTAAAAAAGAAGGGGGCAGAGGTTTTTCAGGCGGTTTCCTACTGAGGATTCCCAAATGTATACGATATACAGCAAGGGAGCAATATAATCCCATAGAGTAATTTGGTTATAAATACATGCAACACAAGCATCAAGATATTATCTTTGGCTTCTTGGGGATGGATTACATTTTACAGACTAAACTTGAGTCAGGTCTAAGTGTTCGTAGAGACTTTAAGAGGCTTTGGCATTGCGGATTATAAAAAACAATGTAACTGTAATACACATCCAAATAGCTAGAATATTCACATATTTTCTTTCTGTTGTAAAAAAGAATGGATTTCTTGCTAAACTAATCGACAATGAAAATCTATAAGCAATACAGTTCAAATATATACCTATACTTATCAGACATGATAATCAAAAACTGTCTGTTGATAATTGCATTAGGGTATAAATGACGTGTAACAAACCACTAATTATATATATCATCACATGTAAATGTTCTAGATTGTTTGAAAAATGCTTACAATGAGGCTGGCGTTGATGTAATCTTGTTTATTGGAGTTTACTTCAGTCTTCAGCTTCACCCGAGAGTGATCATCTGTAAAAGAAAAGCAGTGTTGAGAATGAGTCCCTGGATGAATGACAAAGCAAGGTGATCTGTGATTGACGTACAGGACACCATCACAGAGAGAGACAGGAAATAAACACAGTGACACATTGATGAACTAACAGGGGATGGATTCAGGATGTCTGCTTTTGTCCATGTTGCTCGGTGCTTGAGCCACAGCAACTGAACTGGGTTCGGCCTGGTACGAACACAAAGCCTCCCACTCCCTCTGAAGGCGGTCCTTATTACGCAGGTGATCCTCCATATAAGCCTGACGGAGAGATGACATGCACATAAGGTGTAGGAGGTTAATAACTGGTAAACAACGACAAGGTCGACTTGTACATCAGGAGATTCCTTAGCTACACAGGAAGTATATTTTCTCTCCACTCTGATTGACTCACCAGTATCATGTGACCAGTAGAGATGTCCATGTTAGTCTGGGCTGGCTCTTCGCTCCAGGACGGGGTGGAGCTGTGGGTGGAGGACGGGCTGTGCTGGGGGCCGTCGCTGAACTGGGAGGAAACGCTGCTGACGCGGGAAGTGTCGGTACCCCTCCGGCCGCCAGCACCCGTGCCTATGGCAGGCCCCGCCATGCTGCTGCTAACCCCGGCCATACAGTCCTGGCGGCACAGGGAGGATTTGGACGCCATGTGCTGCCGACATAGCTCCTGAGAGGAAAGTAGGGATAGGGAGTGTTAGAACGGGCTTCAACTATTCATTATTATCAATATTTAGTACTGACTGACTGTTTAGTATTGATGACTACTTTCTGGTGATTGGATTTATTAACTGATTGTTTCAGCATAAATATGGTCTTTTTATGCTTATTGTATGTCATTAACATTCTATGTACAATATTTATTACCTAAAGTCATTCTTCTGCCTGATCTAAGAGACATTTCTTCATTGTAACCTATATGCTCTGAAAAACACCATAAATTCACACATTTATTGCCTTTTTCACTTTTCCAATCCATTATACCATCGAGACATTGACACCAAGGTAAAAACAAACAAACAAATAAAGAAACAAAAAGACTGGGAAACTATATACATTGGCCTTTCTTCAGTCCTGAATCTTCTTACCTGATAGTCAAAGTGTGTTTCTGCTCCTCCCTCTGGCCCCAGTCCAAGCTTGCCATTGGCCACTTGCTGAGCATAGTGCCTGAGACAAGCTACGGCCATGGCCAATACCAGCACGCCTCCTACGACTGCCATGGAAACAAGGGTGATGACTGTGCCACTGGAGCCCTGGGAAACCCTGGTTACCTGAGGGAGACCCCGTGCATTTGTCCTCTGGAAAAATGGCATCAAAAATAGCGGTGAGTGAAATATATGCTCATCGAAGTTCTATTTCCATTTGTTGACATGCACATCTCGCCTTTCAAGAGTAGTCAACCCAAGCTAAGCTACTCCAGGGAATATGCCCTCACCGCTAGAATTCAAAGGTCACTCATTTCATTTCAACAATCTGTTTCTATGTAACTGTACATGACAGCACGGAGTGCTCAGTGAGAGGTTGATGTTGAGTTTTAAAGACAGAGGTCTGAGAAGTCAAGGTAGTATGAACCAGGGACCCGTTGAAAAGACAGCGGAGTGTCATTTCACCTCTTCTTCAGCTTTTCTTTTATCTTTTAAAACAGTTTTTAAAATTATACCCTATACAGCAGAATTCAACATTACAGCCTTAATTTAAAGGTTTAGGTATAAGTCGTTTTATCCATACACACACAAGGATTCACTGAATCACCACATTCCAAAACTTTACTGCGAAGAAAGAAATGCACTAAAAAATTACTTTTTCTCAGCCTTGATAAAATTAATTAGTTTCTTAATCAAGAGCTGTAAGTAAACTGGAATTTAATCTGTTCTAAAAGGGACCAACAGAAAACGTTTGAAAACTAAAACTGCTCTTATGTCAACAGCATTTAAATAGTATGTTTAAAGAAAAGAATTGTCTGTTGAGAAAATTCACCCAGCTTTAGTATCAACACTGTCTGTATCTTTACAAACTTCTTGTATCGTTTTTTTTTTTTTGCTTACTCTTGATGAGGTGTCTTAGTTTTTGTCAAATACGTAAATCAGTATACAAATCATGCTTCCATATTAACTGAATTAATACAAATATGATGACATTTCTGAATGAATGAACCAGAATTGACATGCATGTTCCATTAATGTATTGGCAGAACAATTACAATATTATCTGCAATCGGTGTGTGTGTGTGTGTGTGTGTGTGTGTGTGTGTGTATGTGTGTGTGTGTGTGTGTGTGTTATGCTGATATTTAGTGTAAATTGGCATTTCCTTATCAATCCAACAAGGTTTGAGATGCAGGCGATGATTCAGAGGTCTGGAATCAGGCTGTTTGTGTGAGCAGCGAATAATGAGGTTAATGACACCTGTGACTGTTGCCATAGCACCTAGGATCTGGGAGCCACAGTAGGGGGTGGGGGTGGGGGAGATGAAGCCATGGCAACAAGTGAAAAAATGGGTTGTTATGAGGTGTAGACTCGCTGATTTGTTCTGGCCACTTGCCCTCCAGGGGGCACACACTCACAGGGGTTTACGCACGCAGACAAACACCCACACACTCTATTATAGAACAGCAAGTGTAGTGGTGCATGGAAAACTGAATGTACTGCCTGTGACTGTGCGGCATCACAGAACAGTACAGTGCTGGAGCTCATAAAGTCAATTTTCTTACTAAAAATGTAGCTGTATTTTAACATTATTTTGATGGTATTTGATGATCGAGCAAGCTAAAGCTAGTCCTTGTGTAGCAGATATTTGTATAACCTCATATGCAGGATTGCATGAGACCTGTCCAAATCTTTACCATAGCAGGGTTATAGTATGTCTGAAATACTACTGTAGAATTGAGTTAATCAAAATATTCCCAATGAGTATTAGCAAATGTATCTTCTACATTTGGAAACACACAGATGCGAGAGAAAGAGAGCCACATATGAAGTAAGGTAGATTTATTAGCTGGTGGTCTGTTGGGAGTCTAATTTGAAAAGTGCAAGTCTGATTATTTGTCAAAATAGGGTCCATAAATTATGAAATTTAGGTGAAATGGCAAGAATACAGAGGAGTGATTATATCTATGCCTTGACAACTGCTCCATATGTTACTGATAGCAGGGGTTACAAAGGAAATGTTCCTCAGAGGCTAAGAGAGTGTGTGTATCAAGTACCTCTCCCACACCAGTCTGTACAATCTTCAGGCCCGTCTCAGACTCCAGGAAGTTCTTTTCAGATACTGTTTAGTTGAAAATAAGACAAAAAAACATTTTATTCGTTGTGTGAGAAAAAGTTGTGTGAAATGGTATTTGAGGAAAAAACTGTGAGAGCAACAGTACAATGAGCCCACATACTTTTCATTTCATGCTTGTGTGTATGTGTGAGTAGGTAGGTGTTAGTGTGTCTGCGTTTTTTGAGCCTCACCAGCTTTAGCAGCAACCTCCGCAGCCGTCATGTTGTGTTCATTCTGGCGGATACGGAACGTCAGCGCAGGGCCCACCACACTGGCAATACAAAACAACAGGGACACACATGTTGCATGCTTCAAAACTGGGAAGACTGAGTACAATAGTAAAAATGTAGAACTCTCTCACACACCGACACAAACATAAGTATGGTGTTACCTGATGTTGATGAAGCTGCTGGTTGTCAGGTGGATCTTATCAGCCAGTAGCTCCAACAGCTTCACTCCATCATACAAGCTCAGAGGACTATGAATGAAACATAATTACCCTCCTTGTAAACATCATGTTTAATAAATGTCCTATTTGCTGCTCTTCCTGGCAATTATTATGACATTTAATGAATTCAGCTATTGCCACTTCATGACAGCCTTGGAATGACGCCATTTGTTCTACACACTCAGAGTGAAGTAGGTCTTTCCGGATAATAATTATTGGCTCCACAAGGAAAGCTGTGCTTCATGTTTTAGCAGTTTATTCGTAATAAACAGTAGAGCTGAAAGCGGAATTTGATCGAGTGCTAACCTCTGGCTGGTGACAATGTATCCATACTGCTCCTTGGCTCCTGTACCCTCAATCAGCGGCACCCCCTGATCCTTCAAGCCTTTACCAGCTTCAGCAGGAGCAGCCTGCGGAGGCTGGGAGGCAGAAGGGGGCAGGCTGACGCTCTTGGCTGGAGTAGTTACTGGGGCTGAGGCAGAGGAGGGGGCAGGAGGGGAGTCAGGGGGACCGGGAACAGGGGCAGGCTTCTCCGGCTTATGGGACACACCGTCAGTTTTTAACAGCTGCATCTAAGGGGGAATAATAGAGAACCTGTCAGTGAAACAAGTGTCTGATTACTTCTTGTGAACACTGCTAAAAATTAATGCTAACGTACCTCCTTGAGGGTGATGAGGTTTTTCTCAATTGGATCTGTGATAAGACAGATAAACTGGTGATTTTAAACAAATACTACAATACAAAAAAATTAAATTTCAGCCTAATTTTATTCGTAACCTCACATCCTTCATACAGATATACATGTTGAAACTCAATATTGTCGCTTTATAATCCCACTATTATATCTATGAGAAGCGACAGGGGAATCAGTATTTCTATCTAGTTGTCAATTTGAAATGACTGAAAGTCACCTGTTTTGTCTTTGGCCTGCATCAGCTGCAGAATGAGGGCTAGTTTGTAGAGCTGCTCTTGACTGAGCTCTCTGGGGTCAACTCCGTACCTCTGCAAAACTCCTGACATCCTCTGCAGAAGGCCATCTAACACAGAATAGCAAAGTTGGCATTATCTTTGCACTGTCCAATTTAGAAATTGGATGGATTTTCTGTATATGCACACTGCAAGTACACCCATAGCATAAAGCTGTCAAAGTATTTCTTTACATTTGTTGTTACAGAAATGCTGTAATACATCATGTTAATTAAATGTAAGTGAAATAAAGTTTTCCTTTTTCCTTACCATTCTTTCCAGACGGAGTGCTGATGTCCTGGGGAACTTTTTTATTCTGCAGCACCTGTTGTCTGCCAGCAGTAGCAAGTCTCTCCTCTAGGGTGTAGTCTTCCACATAGTCCACTGGCATCTCCAGTTCCAAGTCCTCATAATAGGGCAGACCTGCTTATAGCATTATATGTTAGGGGATGAAGGTAAAGATAATTATTTAGTTATATTGTTTCTAACTGTTTAAGAAGTAGCTTACTAAAGGCGTCTACATGACGTTTTTTGGCCAGCCACAAATGTAGTTTGATGTTTTTTCTTTCCTGAGCAGCTTTTTTCTTGTGTGTTTTAATTAAAAAAAAAATAGACAATCATGTTTACCTGCAGGAGCCATGGCAGCAGCCCCTCGGTGGCGATAAGAGGGCTGTGCAGACGCCAGGTAGAGAGACAAGGCTTCCTGTAGCAGCTGCCTGTCACGCTCTCGCTCCCTCTGATTGGCCTGGGACCTTGAAGAGGGGCGGGCATAACCGGCTCCTGCGCCAATGAGTGATCTCTCTACATCATCTTGATATCTATGCTGGAATCAGGAGACGTATAATGCCGATTTAGTACTGTGTGCATGCATGTGTGCGATATCTAAAATTATCATTTTTCATATTGCTTTTATTTATTTGTGTTTTCTCTTCTTTGATGATACTGTAATAGTCTTTAATACAGGTTTTTGCATTTAAATCTAGATTGTGATGCATTTTTGTTATACGAGTTGGGATTACATCTATGAATATGTGTCTGTTGTAACCACACTTAGTTGACGCCCACCTGCTTTTGGACGCTAATGATGTGTGTGTGTGTGTGTGTGTGTGTGTG
>CALSBV010011748.1:9917890-9935390 GCA_943590825.1 Bovichtus diacanthus
ACACCTGTGCTTGTCCTACTATGACAAATGCCTATGGAAAATACAATCTCCAAAACCAAATGTAACATGGCATTAATTAGAGTTGTTTTTTTTCCCCCTTGATTTTTAGCTTAAACTCTACATAGTTTTTCAGAAATATTTCAGTGAAGCTGCACTTGAGGTACAGTACAACACTTCTGTAATTGTTATGCCCACACCACAGTAGCCCACAGCAGTGACTCATAGTTTTGAAGTACAGCCCACACACTTACACTGCTTGTCAGTGCTTTTGACAAGGTTCTGCCAACGTCAGTGTGTGTGCTTTAGAAAATGTCCTTTGAAATAGTTGTTAACCTGCAGGCAGCCTCATGGCAACAGCAATCATGATGGCATTTGATTTGCATTATTTTCTGTGAACTTTTACCATTAACAAAAATGAATCCATGTTTTGAACATCTGCATGACAAGTTCTCTACATTATGTCAACCTTAGCCCACACAATTACATGCATCCACCCTAAGACAAATGTCTAACTGCATTTAGAGCTATCATCATTGATATCACATCACTTAGGACTGTCTTTTAACTCTGAACTCTCAGTGGGTAAAAATGAAGATATTTTTTAAGAAAAGACGGTCAGACTGCGATGTGATGGGAATAAAGACAAAGCAGAGCAGACTATGTATTATCTGGCGCACTGATGAGTCACCACACTGGCTAAATCTCACACAACTCAACCTACCACAGTGAAACGGTGAGTTGTCATAATGAACAGATTAGTGAGGATCAATGTGTTTATATAGCACAGAATGCTATAGGAAACAGAACAGCTTATGTTTTGCCACTCGATTTATTGAAGAGTAAAGTAGACGGACATGCTTTTACTTTATTTCTGTTTTGCAGAGTGAACTCGTTCCAGGGTGGTTATACAATGGTAAGTGTTTTAGCCTTGTGTTAGTGTTTTGAACCAAGTTGATCCCAAGATACAGAGATACAAAGCTGTACATCTTTCATGCCGAAACAATCAAATTACAAAGAGTTGATGTTGATATTGTTGATATTGTATATTGGCAATGAATTTCACTTGTAGGGCAGAAATACGGTAGCTTTTATTCCTGATAGTGAACTGGCTGATAACAGAGAGAAGAGGAACATGAGGAGGAGGAATAGAAGATGAATGGAGCAAACTGCACTGTTTGATTGGATTGGGACTATTTCTGGAGATTGGGTGATGTAGATATCCCTCTTGTGCAGGGAGGTTACAGTAGTGTTCAGCGTTGGACAGGGGATCTCTGTTACATGTGAAATAAACACAATGTTTGGCTTAAATGATATGATTTTAAAATCATTATTGTCAAATGTATTGCGATGACAAGCACTGGTGCTACATTCTACAGTAGGTGAAGGGTTGTGTAAGCCCGAGGAAGAAAAGGGTGTGTATTCACAGGAAATTCATGACAACCAAAGTAGCGACAAAAACAAAAACGGTATGGTTTAGTAATGATCATCATTTTTTTCAGTTCAGTTTTCACCACACTAAAAGTTGCATGAGCTGCTATGGCCAATTACAGCAGACTTTTTCAGGGTTCGGGCCTGCCTCAAGGAGCAGATGGTTGACATGGCCAGGGTGCTTGATGTGCAACTAAAACTCAGGTGACAATGTATGACCTTATTCTGTTGAACACAGGCAGCGGGCCTCACACTTTAACTCTACAGACATACAGGGGAGATTCCTGCAACAACAACATACAGTAAACATAACCTTGGTGCATGTATAAATGACCCTAAACAGCACCACAAGCAGGCCAACAACAAACACCTCCACCTCTGACTGTCCATCACTGCAAACTCAATTACTTCTACCAAAATGTATAGAAACTGTAAGAACCTGAAAAGCTTCTAATCTGCCTGTCATACAGCCCGGATAAGGGCCAGCCACACATCCTGTCACAGACACAACTAAACAACTGCTGAGAGCACCTAAAAGATGCTGTCCATTTCAAATAGCACACCAAAACACACAGGACACAATCTATCTTCCCTGTCACTGGTGGCAGGCAACAGGTCAGCATAACTGCAAGATACAAGATTTGACATTTTAGACTAATAATTCTTTCAAAGGGCGATTGTGGATGCATCACTGCCTTGACAAAACCTTAGTGAACGCTATGAAATGAGCTTGCATCTCTACCATTAGCTAAACTAGAAGGCATACTCCTTGTTTTGTCAGGGGCCTTGTGTACCTTTCCAGTCTCTACATCCCTTAATACAAACAGACTAGATTGATATTAACACTCCAATTCAACCCGTCAAGTAAACCAGCCCGCTTCAAAAACGTTAGAGTAATGAAGCAGTTGGATTAATACCTGTGATATAATTACTGCTGAATTTGCATCTGAAAAGATAAAGGCAAAGAAACGTAAACAGTAACTGTCCAATGAAATCTGCTGTGCCTGAACTCCATGTGAACTGCAAACCTTCTTAACAGCTGTATTCCAATGTAGCATGTCTGTATTATCTGTAATGGGGGGTCGGGGGAGAAGCAGCAATTTCAACTATTATTGCATCTTTGAGGCCCTGATACGTGAAACTTGTCATCAAACTAATACAAGTATTAATCTACAGACAGTTTAAACTGATGGATTGTGCAGTACAACACTTGTTCCAGGGGCTATACCGTCTATTCTGAACATTAATAAAAGGTGTGAATCATTTGGACGCTGTCACTGCTTCAGTTGATGCAAACCCAAAAGAGTATTAATGTTTTCTATTGATTATTCTGTTGCTCCTAATTGTCTCATACAGTCAAACACCTCTTCAACCTCTCTATCTAAACTGAACACAGCAGCTGCTTATTCTTCCTGTGTTAGTCTCAGGGAGACCTGTATGTATCTATGGAGACCGTGATAGTTACGCTGTCTGTGGACTTTGATATGTTCCTCCCACGAGCTGAAGAATTAGGTCAATTAGTATTTGTTGGTGTCTAACAGATTGTTTACAGCTGATCTTGCATTGTAGACTGAGAGAGACAGACAGAGAGACAAACGAAAAAACCTTTGAGGAGTCATTACTTTTCTCTCAGACCCCCAGATGTCCATAAATACAGCCCTGCGTCTGCTCCTGAGCTGCAAGTACACTGAACCATTTAGTATTCTGTCCTATGGCTGTTCGTGTGCGTAAGTGCAATTTCCACAGAGAAGTGCGTAAGTGTGCGTCAGTGACTCATCGCTGTATTGCCACAACAACTGTGGGGGTGTCGACCTCACAATGATGTCAGTGTTGCCATGGAGACAGTACAGCGGGGGAGGGGCTTCGATAAAGATGAAGAAAGGGAGAGGGGAAGGTGACGTGAGAGATAGACACATGGGGTTGAGAGAGGAAAAAATCCTTGACTTGTGTTTGTATATTTTCACTCACAGTCTTTGTGTTAGCGGGCTCACAGTGTGTGTGTGTGTGTGCGTGTGTGTGTGTGTCCAGCTGCGTGGTTAATAATTTAAAATGCTGAAGAGGTACAGAAAGGATTAAGAAAGTAGACTGTCTTAAAAGTTTAATGTTGAAGTTCGAGAAAAGGTTTTGTTTGTGTGTGAGTGTGTGTGTGTCTGTGTGTGTGTGTGTGTGTGTGTGTGTGTGTGTGTGTGCGCGTGCATGCGTGTTTGTGTCTGTGCTGTACTCACCATCAGAGCAGAACTGATCTCTTGTGCACAGTTTTCTCTCAAACAGGCAACCTGAGGTAGAAAGACAAAGACAGGGCTAATAGGTACTCAGAGTAAAAATCTTTCACAGCAATTCCCATGGCAACAACTGCTTTACCTCATTTTTTCAGAGGGTTGAAATGAGAACACAACAAAGTGAGCTTAACCCTGGCTTACTCATTATAATCAGCTTCTAATGTACTGCACGGTGGTCACTAAAACACACACACCCTGCCTTTCCTATTTAAATGCTACCATTGTCAAAGCAAACCTACATTCTACTTATCAATTATAAGACGCATATAACTGCACAAGGACAATTTAAAAGCCCCTCAATCCTCAAGTGGTGTCATTCATTACCATAAGCCTGAAATATCTAAAAACCTTCAAATACAAATGTATCTTATTTTTACTTGGACAACTTTGCTCCTGCATAGACATCATCACAATGTACAACAGGTTGGACAGGCTACCAGTGTTCCTACAAACACATTTTATAAGCATGAATGAAGATAATATGTTCACCTAAATCTTTGTGGATGAGAAATACTGATTTGTTAGAGCGAAGAGATTATTTTTGGGCTACATTGTTATGCTGATGCATTAACTGGTTTGTGAGTCAACAGTGTTGTCACTAGTATTTCTGGCACTTCCTTTGCATTTTATTTTTAGCTGTTCCACTAATTCTTATTTTAGGGCGGTGAGTAAGACCTTGGAGGGTATGGCAGTGTGGGAAGGAGCAGGTGGCTGACGATAGATAGGAGTGTATTACAGCACAATATGCATGGGTTATTCTGTCTACGGTATTTGTTTTTCTCTATCACGTCTCAATTTGTGCCCCTACTTTTCAGGTAAAAATGTACTTTTTTGTCTCTGTTTGCATGTACAAGACACAAATAAGTGAATAAATGGTTTGGAATCTGTGTGTATGTGAGGAAATTAGAGATGCATACCAAATTATTATCCCAAATGAACTGCAAAAGATGGCAGGTGAGAAGCTGGTTAGCACAAACACAAACTTAGATAGAGAACATTAGGAACTATTTCTTCTACCATTAAATGAAGTGATGCAGAGCCTAACAGCGGTTTCAGTGACTCACCTGTATTTTCTTTGAGAGAAAAACACACACACACACACACACACACACACATACACGCACACGCACATACACACGCACACACACTGTACACACACAGTGCAAGTGAGTACTGCGTTTCTTTGATGCCTTCACAGACTTTTGACATTCAAATCTGAGGCTATATTTTAATGACTGAAGTCTTTTTTACACATTTTAGTTTTGCGGAATTTCTAATTTCACTGCATGTGGAATTACAGAATGTTACTTTCACTCTTGCACAAATTTGACACAGAAGCCGTTTTGCAAAACAACATGCCCATTGGCGCAGAGACCTGGGCTTTACAATCCGTGGAAGGTTATGTGAACCTTTATGTGTAGCTGAAATAATGAGATATCTGAGTAATTGTAGCACACGGGGACTTGCAGAGGGACTGA
Source organism: Bovichtus diacanthus (assembly GCA_943590825.1). Lineage (NCBI taxonomy): Eukaryota > Metazoa > Chordata > Actinopteri > Perciformes > Bovichtidae > Bovichtus > Bovichtus diacanthus. Next base: position 9,923,076 of record CALSBV010011748.1, read on the forward strand.
CACACAAATCACCACAATGTTGACAGTACATTGCGTGCAAATGTCAATCTTAGTCATCAAACACTAAGAGGTTGTCCAGGAAAGGACATCTGGTAGTGTTGGGCCAACATGCATGGAGCTTAAACAAAGAAACAAATGGCAAAAATACTTCAACTGTTTATTTATAGTTATGAATAATCTTCTGAGTGTCAAACTTGTATCCATTTCTGGGTCTCGGTTTAATTTCCTCTACACTCCAATTTTGTATTATGCAACTTTGATGAAAAATTAAACTTTACAAGCAAGGTAGCAACAACAATTAAAAAAAGGAAATTCTGAACAATTATATTAATCTTAAATAGAAAAATGTGTACCCTGGCAGTATGGTAAAATAGCACACAGGTTCCATTGAATCTTATACATTTGTTGGGCAATTTTAGGGGAAACCTGACCTACCGATTATACAGTGTTTGTCATAGCAACAGGACATCTGCCCTTGAGGAAACGGCCGGCTGCAGAGATTTCAGCTCTAACGTAAAACATCATACTGCGTGTGTGAGGACGGACAGTCCGTCGTATGGATGGGTGGCTTATCAAATGAACAGATGGATGCACGAGTGAAAGAACAGTGATGGAAGCAAAGAGGCGTTAATGGATGAATGGACAAAGGGAAGCAACAGTGGTTACTGGTTTCTCTCCATGGTGCTGAAATATCAAACACTTGCAGAATGGCTTCCCAATGAGCTGTCCTTTGTTCATTGTTAGAGAGAACAGTATTTTACCATGCATTTAATGTTCAATTTTGCTTGTTATTATAGATAATTTGATTAATTGCAAATATATTATGGTTCCCTTGCTATCACAGTGCAGTGCTTTAGATGTCTAAAATGTATCACATTTGGTTGATTGCACTAAAATGATAAAGCTGAAGTAATAAAACATGTAAAATGCGCCTCAAATAATTCAAACAACCTAATATACAGTACAGGGTAGAGGGGAAATGATAGGGGTGGCAATCCTTCTGTTAGAACAAAATCATGCTCACTTGTTTTTGCCAGAGAAAGCCTGAGGGAGAGAATAACATTTGGCCTTCCTCAAAGTCAGAATTACTCATTGAATTTACTCCATACTTCACAAATCTCCACCTACACCCGTCAGACAGACAGGGTTTCTTTGTCTCCTAAAAAAAAAACGTAGCAAAAAAAGCAATGAAATCTATCTTTTTGGAAAAGTACTGTATAGGAAGGATAATAATTCACTTGTTGCATCAATGAATTAATAACACATTATACCCAGTTTACTGCATCATTCTACAAAAAGAGAAAATAATGAAATCGCTCTATCTTTAGAAATAATCAATATTTATTGGTCAAGCTGAAGCTACTCCTGCTGCCATTGTCAGGAATAATAACATTAACAGCTCCACCTGCTGCTGTCACTGCCCTTTCTACTGCTGAGAGTAAAATGTGAACAACACATTTAAAAAATGTCAGAAACAATTCCACTTAACTTGTTTTTCTATATTAATATTTGTTTAATTCAATATAGAATATATGCAATCTACAGTATATCTCCGATTAAAAGCAATGTTTTTCTGTCTTTACTGTATGGTCTAATAAAACAACTTAGTGACACGTAACTTTGTGTCTCTTATGTTTAAAACATCATTTTGATTTGTATTTTTATTTTATTTTATCATTTACTTTAGTCTGGGCATTATTTATTTACCCCAATAACTGGATTTCGTGTTTTTTCTACTCCTTTTAAAGACTACAAAAAAACCCCATCATAATTCCAATTCAAGCATGAGAAGTGTTGGTGGCATAACATGGATAATAATTATCTAAAATAGTCCCAGTCTTTACAAGAACAACTCAGTTGTTCTCTTAACCTGTCACTCTTTGCATCCTCCATCTCTCCTCCGCATCCGTTTAATTTCATTACCAGCCTCTACATTTATCTACACAGCCCATCACTCTATGGCAAACCATTTCTAGATCAATACACTTTATTTTGGGAGGATGACACAGAAATACAAATATCTCTAAATGCAGTCTCGACAGGAACACTACTTAAGTGCATGATAGCGATGCCACAGGGGATAAAGTATCCTACAGTCGGATGAGATCACCGTGAAGTCAGCAGATACTTAGAAACACTATGTACCTGTGGGAATATTACAAGGATATGACCGTGATCTTCAGATAAGGCCATCATTAGTACCATCCCCATCACCATCATCTTACCGTATTTATCTGAGATTCCTGGTTGACACAGCACGGTTAAAAGGAGCAGAGCTCGCCATGGTTTAAGGTGTTGCATGATCCCCTGAAGCCTCCAAGCAGGGGAGGTGATGCAGAGAGAAAGATGCCGAGTCCCTTTTGCTTTGGTCCCCACTTTTATATCCCCATCATTTTCACACGAGCCGCAGCCAGTGTCGACAGCTCACATTGCACCCAAAAGAGCCAATGTGACGGAAAAACTATAAACGAATGGCTGAAAAAAAAAAAAAATCTTCCCAGGGAAAAGGCGGGGCGTGAGGATGGGGAGGAGGACACGCAACGTAGTAGCCTATCGATCGCACGACTGCGGAAATAACGTGGAATCTGAAGAAGCACCGGGAGACAGAGGACATCGACCTACAGATGCGTCATCACGGCTTTGACACGGAGAAGGCGTTAAGTTGTATAGTTCACCTATTCACAAACGTCATGCATCCATTATTCATAAAGGTGTGCACGTGCACACACAACGTGGGAAGTGCAGCTTGCAGTTGAGCACAGGCATATAACCCCAAGTCCCACATCTTAAGATAATGTTTGTGTTTGTCTTATGCATATATTCAATTAAGTGTTTGGCAGCTGCCATGACATCTTAAGGATTTGTCCCAGATGTATAGTTTTCTATATCTGACATGAACAGTGTTAACTGAAATGAACTGAAATGAAAACGAAAATGTGGAACATGAGCCCCCCCACCCCCCCCCATAAGATTAATGGAAGGTAGGATGGGAACAAGAGCTACATGCATCTCAAAGGACCCTGCTTAAAGGCCCGGCACATGCAGATCAGTCTCTTCAGCCCATGTAAGAACACAGTGAACCAAGATCCAATATATGGTCAACTAAACCACAACATTTAGTCAAAAAGAACATGTGCAGTGTATAATCCTATTTACAAGATATTCCCAGTATCTTGACACATGTGATGACCTGGATGAACACTATTTCCTAAAATCATTGCTATTGTCTTTGTATATATGCGTCTCTCAACTTTGCACTTGAGGAATGACCTGAAGGTGCAATACTTTATTATTTAGCTTAATTGATCCATTCTGATTGGAACTGCACGGAGAGCCACACTTCCACTGAGGAAGTGGTGTCACTGCAGTTCATGTTGTCCTCTTCCTCCCTCTTGTGGTCATTAAAACACAACCAAATCAAACTGAACTGCCACGCTACAACTCACTGTTTATCCACGCATGACATACTGAATAATGAATGAACATGTCTGGTGTGCAGTGAATACAGTACTTACATGTTGAGTGTGAAGCAGTAAAGCCTACGCCACACCTTACATTGTATGAGACTGAGCATTGTGGAATAGATCTACAATGTCTAAACATTTCATGCCCTAAGTTATTCCAGGTTGCACCAGCCTATAGTTGTCTCGTTTCGCATATTTCAGGTGATCTATGTTTTGTTTATGCAATTGTATTTTAAGGTAGCCTATATACACATTCTCACTCATACTACTACTACTAATAATAATAATAATAATAATAATAATAATAAATAACAATAATAATACCAATTTTATTTACATGATAAAAGTCTTTGTGAAATGTTATTATAAATTAACGCCATGTGTCTTGCCCATTAGTTTTCAGTCTGCGTTCATTATGCGCATACAGCATTTCTGTCATGGGCAGAGCTGTACGAGGTAAGTGGCGACACTTTTACAGAACCACATCCTGGAGAATAATAGGACAAAAGAAAAAAAACTACTACTAATTATAATAGAAATGAGGAAACTGATCTCAATTTGTAAAAGAATTAAAAATATCGTTTGAAAGAAAAAACAGCTCTGTGTCAGAGGAGCTTTCCCAAATGTACTGAAAATGAGGCCTACTTACTTCTTAATTTGTGCAAACTAACAGACTGCCCAATGAAAGTCCAGATTCTTGGCTTTGGTCCTGATATTCTCACGGTCCTATTCTTGGCATACCACAGGCAGCAATAAATGTCTGATAATGTCATGGGATCAGCATCGCTTAAGCTTCTATGAGTTTACTTGTACTGAATGTTAAGTTGTGCATTGTCCTCTCATGAAACAGTGCTCATTACTGACAGAAGTCTGGGGCAACTGGACTGCGATAAAACAGTCTTTCTGTCTAGTATGAGTCATGAATCACATGCTTTGATTTGATGCCCACTGCTCTTTTCAGGCACATTGTGTTGTCACCGGCTTTTGATATCATATCTCTCTAAAGATAAATCTAAAATAGATCTGGAACAAATTTCCGCTTGAAAGATTTCCATAAAAAAGATGTTCTGGTTTCCATGTTACACGCCTGCATGCAATCACCAATGTGAAACCCCCCCCCACACACACACAGACACACACACACACACACACACACACACACACACACACACAGACACACAGACACACAGACACACACACACACACACACACAGACACACAGACACACACACACACTATGTCTAGCTCTCTGTCTTCCTCTCTCCTTCACTCTCATCTGTTCGTCCTTGTGTCACTCTTGTGCGACAGCTCAACTCATTGGCATGTGTGTATGCGTGTTTGGTTGGTTGCCGGGCAACTTGCATTCAGTGGTTATGATGGATGAAACCAGCTGAACACCCTACACCTATACACACTATATAAACCGTATTAAAACATCATGGGATTTTCATCATTTTTCACTCTGCTTTCCTTCACCATCACTATAATAGTGCCGCTATTATCACATTCTTAAGCTGCCAGATCTAAGATACAGTAAGACTGCATAACTTGCTTATTCACCTTGACGCAGATATAAAGTGGTGTCTTTGTAATGTTATCTTTGTAATTACAAATACAAATTGTCTTTATATATCTTAGTTTCTCGTGTCCGGTGGTTAAAAAGGGATCCTCCAACAATTTCCCATCACGCCATATTCCCATCATGTCATCCACACTGCTTGGCTCCTGGCTGCCCGAGCATTCCACAGGCCCGAGAGCTCCACACCCTTACCCACATGCCCCACCCTTGGGATGTGGTGAGTGAGTAAAGTGACGATAACAGGATAGATTGACCTTTCACAATTATGTCTCTATAAATGTCATTTTAGTATGAGAAATGTACTAAAATGTAAATCCAGGCAGAGTGATTAGCAATTTTATAATATGTCATTGGGAATAGGAGAGAGAGGAATGGGCTTTAAAATCAAATTAATTTGTGGAAGGGATTTCTGACTCACTCATTCTGTCATCATTTTAAGAATCTAGACAAAGAAATCACATCGATATCTGCAGTGTATAATGTCATTAATTAATTAGATTTTTGTAATGCAATGTTGGGGAAATAACTGCTGATATTTATATAGTACAATATCGCATTATTCCCAAAACAGCATGATTGACATGGCTGAGTATGGCTTCTATGTACTGATGATATTTTCAGACTTTGTGTATCTGTGTGATAACTGTTTTTCCAGCCGTGCCGGAATCTGGCTGCTAATTTAAGAGGGTTTTTCTAGGCTACAGGTCAGGTATTGCATTTGTGTCTGGGGATGTTAGGCAACCCGTAGGTAGCTCATATTCTGTGCAGTGCTGATGATGTGGTCTTCAACTGGGAAAATCCAGGATGACTACTCGAGTGATATCATAAATATGATACATTCAAGTCACATCATGATCATATCAGGTTGTTTCATGTAATCTGTGGCAGTGAAAAGCCCCCACATTATTCCTGGTATATGAGCACAGTGGAACGGGAAACAGCTTTAACATATGACTCTAAAACTCATACCTGAAACATTTAGAAGGGAATTCATTTGTCTGTGGAGTGTCTGCATCCCACTTTTTTCAAGTCCAAAACGGAGTCAATGTCTATTCAGGGGTCCTATCTGGACCAAATGGGCCTTTGGTGGTGGAATAAGCAGTCACGGCCTGGCGAGTCCTGGATTCTAAAAGATCTTATGATGAGGCACATACATCAGCTGTACATCAACAATTGTTTTGGGATTATAGCATAAAGTTAATAAGGTTTACTTCAAAATATGTATGTAAATCACAACAAAGGTATAGCTGTAGCAGTTTTTTTTTTTTTATTATGGATTTGAACTCCTTTAATAATACTTTGCAGTTGTGCTTGGAGACCAATTGTTATTATTTTTATTTTTTTTGATATCTGATACCAGAGTTTAATTGTCAGCAGTTATATTTATCCTAGGAAGTGTCAGTAAAAGCAGCATCATTATTATTATTTTTGTTGATGGCAACTGGCTCTGTCTTCAGTCCCATGATCCTTTGGGAAAGTGGCTGGACAACAGAGTTCGGGAAAGCTAAAAATAGAGCTGACACCACCAGCAGCTGACACTGCTCTGTGAAACGCAAATACACGCACGACCACACAGAAACTCCCAGCCCCACAAACTCTACACCCACAGAACACATGGACACACGGGACACTCATACACACTCCTGTTGTCTCGGTTATTTCATTTATACATCAAGTTACTGCAAAACATTTCCATCTCACAGAAATGTACAATTGGCACCACCTAGAGCGAACTTGCATCATTTCATGCGCGCTCGTGTCTTTTCATTAACTTTGCATGCAATTGCGTTGCCTCCCCTTCTGAATTTCATTTTTTTCATTCAGTTTAAGCAAACCTCACAAAAGCTTGTGTGGCAGTGTGTAGGGATGTGTGTGTGTGGGTTTACATGCATGACCCCGAGAGAGAATCTTCTCCTAAACTGGAAGTAACTAGCTATGTCAGCCAGTGTAGCTGAACATGTTGTATATGTAATATGTGTTTATTCATTATTCCAAGCTCCACACACTGGAATTTCCTATTACATTTTAATGCTTCGGCAGCAGCAAACTACTGGGTCATTCTAGGTTTACACATTCAAATTGACTCGGAGAGAACAGCGGATTCTGCTGAAAGTGTTGATTAAGTAGTGAGAGACGAGAGAAGACAGAAGAAGTAAGAAAACACTTCATCAAAGCCTCTATACACCAACGGTTGAACCAAACAGGTGATTTCACTTGTGTTTAATTAGACCTCTTCAGGGCTGTGTGGGCGTGTACAAGCTAGGCCTGATTGACATCTCCCTTACCCTCCTAGTTAGTTTTGATGCACCTGTTAGGGCGGGACAACTTACCCTTCTATAATTCCTATTGGTTCATAGACTGTTGTCACATCAGAAGGGTTTAACATGACTTGAGGTGCACTCAGCAAGATCAGTTGAAAACACCTGCATGGGTGTGCAGGACCTTTAAATGTATAACTTGTGCAAGAAGTCAAACAAATGTTAAGCCTCTATTTAGCTTTCTATTTGTTTAGCAGCATGTTACAGACCTCGAGTCGTCATCATCATCATTATTGTCATCATTAACACCAACACATTCACACACACTAAGCATTAAGAAACAGGGCAGGGCAGAGATGCCTAGCGAGACTGAGCCTGCTTTCAGCTGTGCAGCCCTGTGGGTGTCTGACATGAGCAATGTCTGTCTGTTATAGACCAACAGCATTCATTTAAATACTGTCACACACGCACGCACACACATACATGCACACAACTTGTTGTACTTTATGCTGTGAAGGACCTTGTATTTAAATACATTGGTTTCCTGGAGGCTTACCGCTACCTTACTGCCTGATTCATCCGAACCATTTGCCTAACCATTATTAATCCAACCAATGTTTTTCTTTTTTATATATGTTAACATGGAATCAAATACATAATGCGAAAGTGTTGCAGGTAGTGACAAACCCAACGCTGCAACTCCATGAAGCTTTAGTGCCTATTTCAGCAAATGTTTTGGTTTTATGGCCCTCACATTTACCATGAGGGCTGAGCTGCTCAACCTTGTTTCCAGCAGCAGGCGGCCATTTTCACCAAAAAAGCTCCAATTATCGGAAGGTCGCCGGTTCAAGTCACTGAACTGACCTAGTACTGAGTGTGCACTGGTACCTGGAGAGGTGCCAGTTTGCCTCCCGGGCACTGCCCGAAGTGCCCTTGAGCAAGGCCCATGACCCCTGTTGTGCCCCTAACTGCTCCCTGGGCGCTTTATGGTAGCTGCCCACTGCTCCTAATACTAGGATGGGTTAAATGCAATGAGTCTAAATTTCACTGTGTGTGCTGTGCTGTGCATGTGTGTATATGAGTGACAATAAAAAGTTGATTTGATTTGATTCCTCCATTTCCTTTAGGCTACAGTATGCTAGCTGCCCAGCACCAAACAGCATTTAACAAATGAAACATAATCAAATTAAACATTTAACAAATCAAGTCAAACATTTAGCAAAAATAAGTAGACTAGACTAGACAAAATATTAGACAAAACACATGCTGATGTTGCTATGTGTCTGCTGGATGTGTAATTAGGTAGTTACAACATGCTAACCATACCAACTTTATAAGGTGAGAATATGCTATAAATTCAGCTTTAACCTGGTCATAATTCTAACCTTAACCAACAAAAATGATTCCTAACTTTGTGGGGAGCAAATGTTTGCTTTTTAACTTTTGTCGTGCTAATTCAAATACGGTATAACAAAATGTTCCAACAATGCATTTAACCAGATCTTTGTTGTTCACCCACAGAGAGTGTATGTGAGTCCAGGAGAGCACTTATGACAAAATGGAGAATGTGAGTGACCTTCCCAGCAGCAGCGCTATCAGACAAACCATACTGCTCCCTGTGTAACCAAGGGTAAACATAACTCTATTGTAGCTCTAAAGCCACTGGCATGGTAACAATTAAAAAATGTAAGATAGATCCTATTGTGCAGCATTAGGACACTGCTAAAATGATCAGTTTCATAGGATAGGAAAGGATTACATTAATAGGGTTTAAGGTTTTGAAAAGTGGCAGTCATTAAGGTGTCATGCATCGATCAAAATTAAGTTGTATATCTCAACAAAAAGAGGTGATTTGTTTTTATGATCCAGCTTCTTTAGCACCGTTACACGTGCATATACTGAATTACAGAAAGTATGATTTGGTTATTTCAAAAATGTTAGGCTATTTAAAACTGACTTAAAATAGGATGTGATCTATTTTAGTTTTTTGACATATAGACTGTGGCTCCCCAGTGGATTACACACACACACACACACACATGCACACACACACACACACACACACACACACACACACACACACACACACACACACACACACACACACACAGAGGGTCACCGCCCTTTCCAACAGTTGAAACAAGAACCCTTCAACAGCTGAATATAGGGCTCGCAACAGGCACATGGGGGGGAGGGGGAGAAGAGAAGAGGGGCTGTAGAGGGGAAGGAGATATTGAGAAAAGGCATATCAAGGTGCAATAAACTGATTTACAAAAATAGTAATTTTACTTTTTGTTATAAGTCATTCATACAAAATGTTATTGATACAATTTAGTTCAGATTTACTTTGTCAAGTCAACAAAAATAGGTTTAGTTAACTGCTACGGATTATTATTTATTATCACTAAAAGTGCTTCCTTGTCGCAATGATAAGCAGCAGCTTTATGAACTTTAACTGTTTTTCAAAAATGCCCAGACAGTCTCTACAAAAAAAAAAAGAAAATTTACGGTAATGCTATTTGACTGTTTCAAAATTAATTAAAGTAACCTGGGGTCGGAATGGGATAACTGTATCTGCTAACATTTATTCGGTATCTCCATTGGGTTGTTCCAATCTTCACCCATATTCCAAAACAAGTCCATAGTAAACTTCCTTCATGTTTGTGCCTGGATCTGAAATTTCGGCAAAGTGATCAATTAAAGCAAAATCGAGTTGAGGTCCAGTAGAAGGGGGAGTAGGAGGAAGTGGGAATACAGACGGGGTGAATGGAGACAGAGGGAGGACGTAGAGGAGGGGTTGGATAGGAGTGGGTGTGGTAAATCTACAAATAGCTGCGCTCAGTGTCTAGCATTTCTTCACTTCGTTTCTCTCACAGTTGCCCAGTGGGACAGTTGAACAGTCTCAGCACCTCAAGCAGCTCCATCAAAACCACACGACAACCCAACAGTCAACCAGCCATGAGCAAGTCTTATTCCTCCTCGGCTCAGACGGCCTCCTCCTACCGTCGCACCTTCGGCTCTGGCGTCGGGTCAACCCCAATGTCCTCCAATTTCTCCTCTGGAGGAAGTGGTCGCCGCTCCGCAGCAAGCCACATGTCTTCCCGAGTATATGAGGTCAAGAGCACTGGTATTCCCTCCTATTCCAGCTTCCGTGTGTCCTCTGGTGCTGGGGGAGCAGGGCACAGCTCCTCTTCAGCCGTGCGCAACTATTCTGGCGAGAAACTGGACTTCAACCTGGCCGATGCCATGAACCAAGACTTCCTCAACACAAGGACCAATGAGAAGGCCGAGCTTCAGCACCTTAATGACCGCTTTGCCAGCTACATCGAGAAGGTGCGTTTCCTGGAGCAGCAGAATGCAGCGCTGACGGTGGAGATTGATCAGCTGAAGGGCCGCGAGGGGCCCGGGCGCGTCGCTGAGATGTATGAGGAGGAAATGAGGGAGCTGAGGAGGCAAATAGAGGCCATCTCCAACCAGAGCGCCCGCGTGGAGGTGGATAGAGACAACCTGGCTGATGACCTGCAGAAACTCAAGCTCAGGTGGGTTAGAGGATGGTTGAACGAGTGGATGGATTGATGTGTACCAATTGATGCACCAGTAGGGAGTGTCAAAGAATGATGAAAAAGGATAGAATGACATACATGACGCTGATGTGGCTTATTGCTTTAATGGTAAGTTCCCAGAAAACTAAGTGAGCAAGAAGCTAAAAAAAACTCTAAATAAAACTCTCAATGTATTTCACAATAAAAATCGAATATTGGAGAATAGTCTTCAAACAAACTAAAACCAAACAAACAATATGTAGAACAGAAGTACTGTACATTTGTTCGTGTTAATCATCTAATGACCCTTTACTTTTTTTTTGCGACCATTTGGGGGTTCTCGACCCCTAGGTTGGCAACTGCTTGTCCACATCAGAAAACTGGATTGAATCGTTGCTAGATGTTTATAGGAAGAGGAAATAGGGGGAAATGGAAAGCAGGAGAAGGGAAAAAGTGATAGTTTTCCAAGTAAATACGGTGAAATAAGTAAAATCCCAGCATGTGGCATCAAACTAAAGTTACTCATTTCCAGAGGGTGTCTATTCTCTTTCAGAGGAAAGGGAAACAACAAAGTAACAAAGGAGAGCTTTGAGAATAGCTGCACTTCATTAAATGTTACGGTCCACAAGCTTTTTACAAAAGGTATTTTTTAATTTGTTCACAAGAGACAGCACAAAATTGAAAAGAAAGAGAAATAAAGGAGTAAAGTTGTGAGAGACAGACAGACAGACTGACTGACTGACTGACTGACTGACTGACAGAAAGAGAAGCAGACACACAAAAATTAATAGATGAACGCATACAGACTATTATGTATGATAAGATTAAAGAATAAATCAAGAAGACAGTCCTCCAAATACACAGTGCTTGTGTCTGTGTGTCTGTGTGTGTATTGTGTGTGCGTGACAGAGAGAGAGAATTTTGTATTTCTGTCACTGCAACAGCGAACTACACTTAAATTTAAGTGAAAATACAAACACACAGACACACACACACACACACACACACACACACACAACTTCCAATTCACAGACACATCACATACACAAACATTCACTTTTCACTTTCTTTACATCAGCCATTTTTAAATTGTTGCCCGCAGCATTGAGTGAAACTTGCCAAAGCACCTGCTGCTCCCACTGAGATCAAAATACTCACAGAGACCTCCTGCTACAACAGTTACAATGCCTATACACACACACACACGCACACACATAGAAAGTCTGCAGAATTTAGGTGTAGCATCAGCAACTAAAAGATATAAAAACACATTTATCTTACAAAAAATATTCCAACAAAATGTGTTTGCAACACACACGCCAGCAACAAAAACAAGATACAGCATTGACTTGAAACCTTGAAATACCGGTGACTTTATACACTTTTAGAGATGCCTTTGCCGTATATGCATGCAATACATTACATTGTTTCCACATTTTTTAGTTGTTCAGGGTGCGAGGTGAAATGCTAAT
>CALSBV010011748.1:9949299-9968399 GCA_943590825.1 Bovichtus diacanthus
ACACACACACACACACAGTGTTCCCTGTTCTCACAACGGTTGTGATTTATTTTGCTGCCATTAAAACCGACATTTTAATAAAATTAGGATAGATTTATTAGTCTTGATAAAATGGCATCAGCTTGTAGTGGCCTTTGTGAGATTGATAGTGAAACAAGCCTCATCATCATTCTGTGTACTTGACATCATTAACGAGTTTCTCAGATTAAAGTTCAAATCAAAATCACAGACAGAAATATTTTGCATAGAAGTTGCACATGTATTACATGCAACTGGCTTGAAAGCATTCTTGCATTCTACTACATATGCACACGTACACAGTTCCTACAGCTTGGGCATAGCAGCAGCACTCCTTCCTTTACATAGTCGCTGTTATGGATGATATTGTTGGTAAATGCTGTGAAAAAGAATATGAATTTCAAGCTGCACTATACGAGACACATGTTTCAAGAGGTCTGCACCAGCCTTGCCTGAAGCTTGTGGCTGTGGCCTACATTGCCATAAAGCTAGAGCGGACGCAGTGAGGTGAGCACCAGCACCTCTCTTGAATCACCGTTTCTGAGCACATCCTCCAGGATGGAGCAGAAGCTGTGTCAGACGGTCGCTTCATTTCAGCAGTAAAGTAATAGACTGAATTTAAATTGAGGTAAAAGCAATTGACTCTTTATTTATAAGATGTGTGTTCGTGCATTTTTGTGAATTCATTAGCTTCTATGTTTTTTTTTTTTTTACATCCTCTTTGGAAAAGATCAAAGTCTTGGCTACTGTTTTCTGACATGTCATGAGGACACGTCCCCTCAGCCTCTGACATTCTCATTTCCCCCAGGTCCCTGGATTTTCCAAACCTGCCATTCCCTTTTGTCCAGAAAATTCCCCGGTGTATTCCCTCCTTTCCATATCACCTGACCTCCACACCACACCACCTGCCAACCTGCTCCCAATTCCCTCAGCAGCTCCTGAGTGGCCCTTTATCTATTTCCCCTTGCATGTGCCTGTAACCTTTCTCTGCACCCATTTTTTTTTAACTCCGCCTGTGATCTGCTACTCGTGTTCAGACCTGCTGTCTGATTCTTTACCTGCCTTTGACCCCTATTGACTTTGTTTGTTTGTTTGGACTGACTCCAAATTCTAGTAACATTCCTGTATTCAATCTGCTCTGCCTAGAAGTGTCTACATTTCAGTCCTTAGTCCTGTTGTCAGTACTGTGACAACTACATATGTTTGCATATATCCATTTACCAATGCAAAATAATCTATCACAAGTTTGTTTCCATGGGCTATAGTGTACTATACAGTATAACATTACCTCATATGATGTGCTTTTCAATATACCATTAAACAATTTTTGAAAATGTTGTCTTATCCTCCACCGTTTCTATCCACTAAAACTGTCTGGAAGTGTTCAACATACTGACATGATGTGACATGATTTCTTTAAGTCCTTCACATTTCCATAAGATCAAAACTAGTACCTCTTGCAACAAACCCGGCAAAATAGTGATTCTAAAATACGGCAATCCAACTACAACAATATCAGTGTACTCAGTCTGGTATCAGTGTGTGTAAAGCAGCATCACTCACCCTCTGTGTGAGAAAATCCCTCCGCAGTGACTTTCCATTGGATCAGCACTCCGAGGAGAGCCAGGACCGGCCACACCCCCAGGATGACCCAAGTAAACCAGCACACTGGCTTCTTTGGCGCCACCTGCAAACATTACACTTATAGTTTTAGATGAAGGATTTCATTTGACTAAAAAACTAAATCCTCCACAAAACCATTCATTTGTGCAAAACAACACATTTCTGACGAAACTCTTTTGTTAGATTCAGAGTTCCAAGAGTAATTCTTTCACAAAAAAGACAAACCATAGTGAAATATCGATAAGAATTTTAAACATCTTATAGTTTTGTTCGCAGAATAATAATATTGGTGTGCTTTATATTTAGAGTCTGAATGTTCAATGTTTTGGAAACTTTGGAACAGGTCTTGAAAAAGAAACATAAACCACAGTTGCTTCAGCGAAAACAATAAGGGAATAGATTTTTGGTTAAGGCTTTGCAGGCAATTTTGCAGTATGTAGGACTGTTTTATGGCAATATTGGATTTACATGATGTTTTGCATTAGTGTTGTCAGCTTTTTAATTTACTGACTCAGCTCAAAAACAGACATTTCCATTTGGTCATTTTATCTACAAATGGGTTTTCAATTGAATTTGTAGGAACCAAGTGCATTTTAATGTACCACTAAGACAACCTAAAATGACCTATACTTTAATTGAAGATTTTATCCATATTTTCCATGCTTAACTCAGTCTGTCCCTCATCCGCACACATATCAAATGCACAGACCTCCCCAGAAAGATTTTATCCGTCTGTTTCTCTCACACACAAACAGACATAAAAATCGTTGACCAGTGCAAACAATCTAATGGCGAAATCCATGGACACAGTAATGATGCATCCACAACACCACCCTCAAACATATAGATTACTCACACACAGAGAAAAAACATGTGTCAAGGTGACTTAAAATAAATAAATAGCATTTCTTTCTCTCTGCCACTAACGGTTTACACAGAAACACACAGACGAGCCTACCCTGAGTCTCTCGTAGACGTAGTGTACCAAGGCGAACAGCTCTATAAAGTAATCCACAGTGACAGTGATGATTGCGGAGCCAAATGTGGCCGTTGAAAGGGTGACGAAGCAGCGCTGCCATTGAAGAGTGAGGACGGCAAATAGAGTCCCAGAACCCAGGAGAATACCCAGAGGAACCCACACTGTTCTGGGGTGGTAGAACTCCTCCATAGTCTTGGGAGAGAGAAAGGATGGGTTAACTTTACTTTGGCAGTTGGTATTTTTTTACGGTAGTTTTTATTGTTTTATTCAGCAGAATATGGCCCGACATTCACAGTATGACAGCAAAAATGTGTACAAAAATCTAATTAATTTCAATTGATTTGTTAATGAAGCAGAGTAAATCCACACAAGAGTTAGCCTCAAGTTGAGTTATGACAAACTTCAACTCCCAAATTGGCACCATGGCTTGTTGTCTGCATCTTCCAAAATGAAAGACCTGAAGGATTACCTTGGAGTGTGATTTGCATTGAGTTATTATATTAGTTTGAGTAGATGTTTCAAGTGCTGATTTGTAGTTGTCGAGCAAACTTTTTTTGCTAGCTCCCAATATAACAAGCTAAATAGAAAGCTAGCTAGCTAGCTTGTGGTACTGCCTGTGCATTATGTTATTATGTTATATTTATGTGTCATCTCTCAAGACATTACTGCTGTGGGAAAGTCATTTTTAATGGCATTTCAGCAAAGGGTTTTACAGGATCTTTTTTTTATTTAGGTAAAGGCTATAAAAAGTTGGTTGATAACGGCCACCACACAAGCCACTTTCTGGGTATGCGATAATAGTACAAGGCTTTATTTGTAGAGCAAAAAAGTATTCATAAATGTGCACGAACATGAGTTTTATCATTTATCTTAAAAGGTGCCTATTGTATGTATGTCATTTTCCTTGAGATTCTGTATGCAAATGCATATCAATCGAAAATAGTGCACAAATGTGTCTCCTTACCACCAGTGAAGCCACTCCAACCAGCAGGCCTAGAAGCAGGCCCACCATAAACAGACCCACACTGCGAACCAACATGGTCACCAGGCCACACAGGGTCCCGATGCCCAGGCCGATGCCAACTGAAGCCTCAACGCTCAGTTGAGTGTCCATCACCCTCTCCTTGTAGCACAGCATGAAGATGACCACAGAGCCAAACATTAGGCCTGTGAGGAACAATACGGCCTTGAAGCATCGATAGCCTGGAGGAGACACGGGAAACAGACCACTGTGAGGTTATCACAAGCATACAAACACTGGTACCTGCTGTAGCTGTGTGTGTATATGACTTGGTTGCTCTTTAAACATGCATACAGCAAGCAGTACTTTTGAATGATACATTGGGATCGACTTAGCCTGATGCCAAACTTAATCGATTAACACCATCATCCACTGCCAAAAAACTAGCCAAGACCAGTGTTCAACAATAACAAAACCAGCAGTTCTTGAAAATAATCAGAGACAGAGAAGATCAAATAGTTTAGGGATGCTGCATAATGAAAAGCAAAAATTTGAAATACACAGGCGCTTTCCTGTGGTGGGTAAGGGAGGCATTTCTTCATTATGAGCAGATACAAATGACAGTGCTTTAAAATATGATAATCATCGTATTACAAAAAGGTCATCCACATTCATTAGTCAACAGGAATGCTGAATAGAGCAGCTGCTCTCCGACTACTTTTTTTCCCTTTCTTCTCCCATCGTGTGGTCCCTCCTGTACTTGTCTTTCTCTCCTTTTTATCTCTCACCAGTTTCCATTTTGCTTTATTGCAACGGAAAAAGACGGCAAACCATTTAAAACTCAAAATGGTCAAAAATCATCCGTTTCAATCTCCCTGGCCCTTGCTTCTGTGTTTATTAATGTTTGTGTCTCCCTTTCTATTTGCTCTATATATCCTTCTTTCTCCGTCTGACTGGACTCTGTCTCGAGGGGAACCAACATCAGATTGTTATCTGTGTGTAATCAGGCATCGCACAGCTGAGCCGAACAATACTCTTCCTCTCATCCAACCCACTGTCCATGCTCCTCCCTCATGACCGTATCTCATTTATTTGATGCACCTCTTCCAGCTTTCTTTACTTCCTTCTACTCGATCCTGCGTGGTCTCCTTGGTATCTTTCAGCCAAATGGTGAAATCCACTGTATTTTACACAGCCGCTCACTGTCTTCTGTAACAGAGTTGCTGAATGAATAGTCTGCATTTCCAAAGTATCGACAGTAAGATGAACATTTGTTTTGTCAGCAGCCATCACAAATTGTTCTTCCATATCAGATAGTCTGCATCAATCAATGAATACATTTGGAAATATCACACATGCCTCTCTTTGACGGCTCCTTGTCTTCTGGTCCGCTTTACTCTGACCCATTCTTTCCTCAGCTCTCTATCTCCCCCCCTGTTCCACCCCTCCTATTCTCTTTTTTGTTCCTCGTTACTTCCCTTACTTCTCCTCCAGCCATCAAACCCTCCATCCCATCTGTTCACTCAGGCTTATTCAGCTCTCGTCTGCCTCCCTTCCTCTCTCTTTTCCTTTGCCTCATCCATCTTGTCCCTATATTATCACTCATCGTTTCTGCTGAAACTTTGTTTTTTTTTCTCAAATAAATGACAGCTAATTTCTTCTCAAGACCTTGGAACTAAACATAATTCTACAGTTGTAAGAGGCATCTATCAGCAGGGAGATTCAATTTTCAGACTGTGAAATATGTCATTTCAAGTATGACTGTGGGGTTTCTGAGAAATGTCAACAATATGCATTGTGTCTCATTTGCAGAACAGTGATTTTGTTTGGTTTATAGAACCAGATCTGGCACTGAGGGTGAAAAGGCGCCTCTTTATCTTCTCTCTTTCTCAGTCTGCTGTCAAAAAAAAAAACAGAGAAACAAATAGACAACATATGTTGAAGGACTGAGGCGATTAAGTAAATGAAGTAAAAATTAGGCCATTCCGTCCTGTAATGCAACGCTTTGCTGTTCACTTTTTGGAAGCATGGCTGAAACAATCTTTTTGATCAGCGTGATTCTATAAATTGAAATTCAAGACTTTCAAAGCTGGCGTTGATGGAGCAGATACAGAAAGCATTAACGTGATAACATTTAGCTCGCTAAATACAATGATTCCAATGTTTGCATGCTCATACACGTATGCTCAAAGTACAGCTGAAGCGGATACAACGTGGTCTTTTGTCCGGCACCAGCCTGAGGACAAACTTGACATGTTCTGTCCTACTAGTGGTGAGGATCTACAAATAGCAATGTCCCCTACACTCTTTATCCATCGGACAATTTTATTCAAGGGCCACAGGCCACTATGTTGTTGTTGAATGCTGTGAGCTTTGTAAAATACAATTCTTGGTCTAACCTGTTTGTAATGCAGGGACCGACGCTGCTGATGCTTTACCAAGACGTATACAGTGAATGTTAATGCCGTCTGCACGCTTCAGCAAATCTCTCCCTTTTCTATTTGCATGCAACACATATGCTTAGAGCTTCAACATACATCAATATTCATTTAGAAACAGCATAGCGGCTGCTTTCCCAAAATTCTAGTTCTATATATGTTCTACACCACACAATTCTGTATTTTTTAATACATTAAACATTACCATGTTAACTTTCTTGTTTATGTTACCAGCAGTATAACATCCATATACGGGTCTGCAGGTGAATGATCTGAGCTGTGAAGGATGTGATATTATGGGATGTATTTTAGTTTACATCCCATAATAAACTAAATATTAGTTTATTATGGGATAAATAAACTAATATTTAGTTTATTTATCCCATATAAATAAACTAATTTATTTTTTGCTAATATGGCTAATATACATTAGCCATATTAGCAGTGGCTAATGTATATTAGCCACTGCTAATATACATTAGCAGTGGCCAAGTAACTAACTAATGTCACTAGAAGAGAGTTCAAGTTTATTTAGCATTAAAAAACTATTTGTGCCTGCATTCCTACAGTCCTTACAAAACTGTCATCAATTCACAGCCAAAGCAAGATGAAAATCTCTGCCGCTGCCTCTTTAACTAGAAAATAGCTGCAGGGAAATGATTACACAGGCCCGTAAGCCAACCCAAGGCAATATATATCGAAATTAATTGCACCTTTGAACAAAAATGCACAAGTCATTATTTGAGCACTTTTATGCGATTTCGCCTGTCCCTATTCAAATAGAAACACAATTTTGAATCCACATTTTGTGATGCAACAAAAACAACTCTAATGTCAAAAGCCTGTAACCATAAAAGCTGATATGTCTCTCTTTAATTATTTTATGATTACACATTCCTGTGATGACTTTACATCCCAAATTTTTTTGGATGAGCCCTTAATACTTTTGATGCAATCAAACGCAGTCCCTCACTGGGAACCAAATGAAGCCTCAAGTTAGGACTTTGAGTCTTAACCTAAGTATGGACCCATGAATAAAGTATGAGCCCAGACGTTTGATGGCACAGAGGAATACAAAAGCAAAAAAAAAAACTACAGGGGTCCACTGCCAGGCCTGATATTTTTGATTAATTGAAAACTCTGTGCTTCTTTTTCTTTTCGCAGTGCTGCTGCAACATTTAGTTGAAAGAAACAGGAACATGCCTTTGAATAAGCAGCAGAAGATGCTTTTTTTTTGCTTTAAAAGACAACAGGCAGTCCAATCTTTTCATCATGTCTGCTGATTACAGCAATTTGGAATAGGGTGTAGGGGTAATGGATATTCAAGAATTTGATAGGATGCAATTCTAAGAAAAAATATGAACATATAGCAATGCCACACTAGCTTAGTCTGTAAAAAATACGATTTCAATATTGATTCACATACCCAGAAACAAGACAACCTCACTGTACTGGTTTTAATAATATCATAAAATAGCAGAGCAGTAGAAGTAGAAATTACATTTTATTTATTATTATTATTATTATTTCCTGGCACGGACACATGGGAAGTATATCAGCCACATGTCACTCTTCAGTGTTTCTGTTGCGACTGTCATTACTGCTACTGGCAGATGTCCACAAATATTTTTTTAGAATGACTCATTAATGCCCAGGATCTCCAGTTTCGTGCTTTTGAAAAAGAGTACTTTATGTTTAAACATACACTCAGCAGCTTTTAGACGACTGCATGTTAAAACTTCTGATGGGTGATGTAGGCTATACATTTTGATTTGTGGGTATTTCTTGGCTGGGCGCAGTAACTTGGACATGTCCTTTTTTACAAAAGGTTTACAGTATGTAGCCGATATTGGTGACTGCAACTCTACTTTATTACAGAATATTCTGATTTATGTAAATAGGACAGACCAACAGAAACTGAAGGAACAATATTAAGCTACACACTGCTCACGTTTATGACCCCACCCCCATTCCTGACCAGAGATAAGGACCAGACACACAGAGACAGACCCAACCTGAGACAAAGAAACTGATGCTGAATGCAAAATAAAAATGTACTTCAATTGATATGTTATGCTGAGCTAGCCTGTTATAATAATAGAACGTTTTGGAGATTAGGGTTTTTCAAGGTGTCAACTGTCCACCCCTACTTTCTCCTCATCTCCACATGCGAGGACCCCTGAAGCTCATCCAAACTGACCTGCATTGATTTTATGTCATGTCACTCATTTCCTGTGCTTAAAAGTTTACACACTGTATGCATGTATAGACGTATATATGCACATATGTATACCGTAATTTCTGGACTATTCAGCGCATCTGAATATAAGCCGCACCCACTGAATTTTTAAAAAATATGTATTTTGTACATAAATAAGCCGCACATGTCTATAAGCCGCAGGTGCCTACCGGTACATTGAAACAAATTAACTTTACACAGGCTTTAACGAAACACGGCTTGGAACAAAAATAAATAGGCCTTTAAACGCCTTCAACTTGAAAGCTGCATCATATGCCTTTCTCCGTGTCTTTGCCATGATGAGGGTGACAAAATGACCGTAATCAGAATCGTGACCATTCATAATGTCCGCTGTTTAAAATGTCCGCTGTTCATAATGTCCGCTGCTGAAGACATTCCAAGAACTAATAATGCAATTGAAGGTTGGCATAATGTTTTTAGAGGTTCATTTGGTACACTGAATGAAACACCGAGAAATTTCGTAAAAAAGTTAATTACCGTAATGAATGGGAAGTTTGAGCGCGCTCGATTTACGTCACATTATGTGACGGTGCACAGTTTTTTGGCGACATGAAGCTTGTGAAAGCGGGAAAAATCCATAAATTAGCCGCGTCATTGTATAAACCGCGAGGTTCAAAGTGTGGAAAAAATGTAGCGGCTTATAGTGCGGAAATTACGGTATGTGTTTGTCATAGGAACATTGGTTAGCATCTATTTTGTTGCGTGACTGTTTGATTAATTTTTAATTCAATTGATGAGGTTTTATTGAGTGGTTGATATCAAATATGAAATAATTATTTCTTCAATAATAATAATGTGAGGTAAGCAATATCAACTCCTAAAAACTAATCCTATGAAAAGGACAAAATAATGAAATCCGAAATGTTTACAAATGGGAGTGGTCAGGTCTTCACACCAGTGACACTGGACCCCTGGACAGACGACTATGAGACTACAAGCAAGCTGCAGATCACGCTCTTCTCCGGACGCTCTTCTTCAGCTGCTCTTCTACTGATTCTTTCTCCTGCTTGCCTCTGGTTCTTCGGAGAGGCAATAAACTGAAACTGCTGCATCCCTGAGCCGCCCAAGAGGCCACCAATAGCTGTGCTGAATTCCCGCTGTACAAAAAGGTGCTGAAGGCAGGCATCAGCAACTCTTGAAATAAAGAGACTTTGAGAAAAGACACTCCGAATCGAATGAGGCCTAAAACGGCTGCCACAAAGACCCCCAGCCAAAGGAGGTGGTTGAGATGAACCCGCGACATGCTGAGAGAGAGAGCGAGAGAGAAATGGAGATGATCTCTCCAAAACCACGTCGGCAAGGTCCAAAGCACCAACGCCGTCCAAAATGCAGAGGTCCAAACAGTCTAATTATAATAACCGTCCAACATTTTCAATCTGGATTTAGAGTTCATCATAGCACAGAGACGGCACTGGTGAAAGTTACCAATGACCTTCTACTGGCATCAGACAAAGGACTTGTCTCTGTTCTTGTCTTGTTAGACCTCAGTGCTGCTTTTGACACTGTTGACCATGACATTCTGCTGCAGAGATTGGAACATTTCATTGGCATAGCAGGAACTGTACTGAGCTGGTTTAAATCCTATTTATCTGAGCGATCTCAATTTGTACGTGTTAACGATAAATCCTCCATGCAAACCAAAGTCAGTCATGGAGTCCCGCAAGGTTCTGTACTTGGACCTATTCTATTTACCTTATATATGCTTCCTTTAGGCAATATTATAAGGAACCACTCCATAAACTTTCATTGTTATGCGGATGATACCCAATTATATCTATCAATCAAGCCAGATGAAACCAATCAATTATCTAAACTTCAAGCATGTCTTAAAGACATAAAAAATTGGATGTCCTGCAACTTTTTGATGTTGAACACCGACAAAACAGAAGTTATTGTACTTGGCCCCAAACGCCTCCGAAACGTATTGTCTAATGACATAGTAACTCTGGATGGCATTAACTTGGCCTCCAGCACCACTGTAAGGAATCTCGGCGTTATCTTTGATCAGGATATGTCTTTTAACTCCCACATAAAACAAATTTCAAGATCTGCCTTTTTTCATCTGCGTAACATTCCAAAAATATGGCACATCCTGTCTCAAAAAGATGCAGAAAAACTAGTCCATGCATTTGTTACTTCAAGGCTGGATTACTGCAACTCCTTATTATCTGGTTGTCCCAAAAAATCCCTTAAAACTCTTCAGTTGATTCAAAATGCTGCGGCACGAATATTGACAAGAACTAGGAAACAAGATCATATTACTCCTGTATTAGCTGCTTTGCACTGGCTCCCGGTAAAATACAGAATAGAATTCAAAATCCTTCTCCTGACCTACAAAGCGATTAATGGTCAGGCTCCAGTTTATCTTAAAGATCTCATAGTACTTTATAAACCAACTAGAGCATTGCGCTCCCAAAGTGCAGGGTTACTTGTGGTTCCTAGGGTTTCTAAAAGTACAATGGGAGCCAGAGCCTTCAGCTATCAAGCTCCTCTACTGTGGAACCAGCTCCCAGTGTGTGTTCGGGAGGCAGACACCCTCTCCAAATTTAAGAGCAGGTTAAAGACTTTCCTCTTTGATAAAGCTTATAGTTAGGGCTGGCTCAGGTTTGCCCTGGACTAGCCCCTAGTTACGCTGCTATAGGCTTAGACTGTCGGGGGACTCACTCCTCTCCTCTTCCCTATCTTTCTCGTTCTCCTCTCCCTCTCTATTTGATATGCATTCATGTCCCTTAAATGCATGTTACTAACTCACCATCCGGGGCATCAGCCCCGGAGTTTCTGTGTCCCTTATCTGGCAGGTTGCCACTATTAAAGATTACTTTTGGACCGCGAATCGTGGCTGCACCTGTTGCCCTGGTCCTGCCTGACACCAGGAAGCCTTGACATCCCCCTGGATCCATCTTTTTTTTTATATATACCATCGTATCATGTTTTCTGTCGCATAGATTGTCCATGTTGTATTTTTAACTATGCTGTTTGTTCTGTACACACGTCACCTATTGCACGTCTGTCCGTCCTGGGAGAGGGATCCCTCCTCAGTTGCTCTCCCTGAGGTTTCTTCCATATTTCCCCCACTAATTGTGGGGTATCTTTTAGGGAGTTTTTCCTTGTGCGATGTGAGGGTCTAAGGACAGAGGGTGTCGTACTTTGTACAGGCTGTAAAGCCCACTGAGACAAATGTATAATTTGTGATATTGGGCTTTACAGAGGGTGTCGTACTTTGTACAGGCTGTAAAGCCCACTGAGACAAATGTATAATTTGTGATATTGGGCTATATAAATAAACTTGATTTTGATTTGATTAGAAATGAATATTATAATTGGTTCACAATCTTCCCTGGTCTCACTTGTTAAACGGTGCATTAATCTATTAAAATTCAGTTTAATCATCATTATCATTTGTTAATCATTTACCTTTCTACTTTATACGTTTTGTTTTGTAGTTATTAGTTCAATAAACATTTCATTTATAAAGTACTTGATCCTGTGATTTGCGTGTGCATGACATATCAGGCCATAACTCCGCAGCAGCCTTCAAATTATGAGACTACATTAATTATGACTATCAATCTTTCCTTTGATGGGTGGTGCTCCGAGGTATTCAATTCTGATACTCAATATAAAACTAAATGTTTGCGATAGTCAAAGTTGAGTCCCATCACTCTCCTTCACCTTTTGTACCAATTCCAGCATTTATAATACATCATTTTGAGTTATTAGTTATAAATATATATATTTTGGTATTAATTATAAATTCTGCTACAAGCAAGTCACGCTACATATAGATTAAACAAACACAACATACCATGTTAATGTAAACTATTTGAGTAGATAATCAGGCTAGATGTTTAGCCCTGCTTTGTGCTAAACTAAGCTAACTGGCTTCCGATGGTAGCTTTATATTTTAAGTACAGACATGAGAGTGGTAACAATCTATTCATCGCAATCTCAGCAAGTAAACAAATAAGAGAAATGCGGAAATATTCCTTTGAGTGTAAACTGAACAGGACACATTTGTTGCTGTAGGTTTACCAAACAGGACCAAGATAAAAAAAAAAGACACATTTGTCAATAATAGCAGCAACTGATGGCTCTTTTCAGCTGACAGTGACAGGCACAAGTGGCGAGCTGTATTCTTAACATGCAAGACCGGATTCTGAAATAATACTAGAACACAGTAAAAGCTTTGTACTCCACCTTGTGGATGCATTTTAGTTAGTACCACTTACCAAAGAAGCAGTAGATGATCCCAAAGAGGCAGCACATGGAGCAGACCACTGAGGGAACAATCTCATACCTCCTCTCAATCTCCTGGTCACACCTCAGCCCCACCTCAGCCAAACCCAGCAGTTGGCTGGTGGAAGTCATGGTGACTGAAGTGAAGGGGTGGGTGGCGTTTAGGGGTACGGAGGACGTCGGGGACGTGGGGTAGAGGGGATGTCTGGATCAGCGGGACTCACCCATTGAGTGTCTACCTGCAAATGGGAGGCATAGAGAGAGAAAGTGATGGAGAGAGAGAGAGGGCAGGAGTGAGAATGAAGGAGAAAGAAAAAGTGTGAGTGATTATTGATTGCTCATTTTAAGTGTTCAGCTGTGAGTGCTGAGAGAGCAGTAAGCATGCATCACATTTTGAAAAGAAAAAAGAAACGTCTGAGCACAGCCACTCTAACAACTACTGCTGCAGATGATTTGCATTCATTTGCATGTTGTGGGAAATTGTTTTTACAAAAGGATAAAAAAAACAAAACTGCTTAAACATCTGCATCTCTAATTAATCCTGATCTGCCGCTTTACTAATCACCCACTTGAAATAATACATCAGCAAATACTCACTCCCTGCTGTTGTATCGTCAAGCAGAAAGATTATGTCATGACATCATATGGAACAAAGTAGCGCTGCAGTATTGACCACGTATAGTGTTTCACTATAGTTATGAATCACTCATCAAGAATAGAAATACCAGAGTACTACATGTATTGATTGTTCATGCTGCAAATGCTTAATATGATGTGCTGTCCTGGGGCATTTAGTGCAACAAATTTGAGAAAGACAAAAAAAAAATCTGGTAAACTGCAACGTTATCAAGCAAAAAAACTAAAATATGATGGTTAAGATCTTACACAATGAGTAAAAGAGTAAGGATTTTTGGTGGACAATTTTCCAAGATCACATTTCAATATTCGAATCACGATGTAAAGGAGATACTACTGGAATGTATGCTTGTAGTGTAAAAACAAGATAAAAACATGAGCAACCAAACAGCATATTCAAGTCCTGAACAAAAACTATTGAGACATAGGTCTATGAGTGCAATACATTTCTTCATTTGGGATGGAAAAGGCGACATTTATGAGACAAAAGGCACCAGAAACACATCACCATCCAATGAAGAACAAAACAAAATCTGGACTGCAGGGGAGTACATTTTACATGAAATCCATTTAATTGATTGTAACCTTTAGTAATGTATTCATTAACCTAATCCAACATGCAATATTATTGTAAAAGCATAGTTATATTGAACCACAAATTCAGTGTGATTACCTACTGTATATAATTAGACTCAGATTTAATTAACTTTAATCTGTAAATGATGCCAAAGGGCAGCTTTTGCTATTACACTGTTTGTCGATTGTGAGCAATTACTGGTTTCATGATTTGTTTTTGTTTTTTGCACCAAGAGCCTAACGTATATTTCAAACTTTTATCTAATGTGATGTTATGTAGAGATGTACGGTTACATAATATAGCTCAGTATTGATAACTTCATTTTTAATTGATCTTGTGTCCTTCGGGTCACCAAAAGACACAAGCAGATCCATAAGGAGTGTGTTGTCAGCTGCAGACGGGACATTTCAAACGCTTTCTTTTTCTTCGAGGCATTCGTTGAAGACTTTTATTGGATCAAAATGTGCCTGGGGCTTCCGCTTTGATCCTTTTTGTTTGGTCCTTTTCTGTGCCATCAGCTGATAAAAGTGATCAAATTCAGTTTTGCATATTTTGTGTGAAGATAGGCAAGGGCGAGTTCAGTCAATCACCGTGTCACACTCAACTTTAACATAATGGCACAATAAATAGACTTTACAGTTTTAGTAAATAATAAAAAAAAAAAAAAACATTATATTATATTATATAAGCCGGTGGGACGATTTTAAGCTAAGTGTGCACAACAACTAGTGTCTTACTTGAAACTACACACCAACACTCAGCTCTCCAACACTCCAAATCTCAAAGGTTTCATTTCCAGTTGAGACAGAAATGAAGACGTACTTAGCGTATACAGTATACTCTCTTAGCTGTGGATACCTTTTAAACGGGAGTATCGCCTTAGTGGCGTTAGGGAGCATTTTACCCTGCATCATCATTATTTCCCGAAACAAGTACTTTACTACATCTTTTAATGCAGTAATGAGGGTTCCTTTCTCTCCGCCATGACAGCTCTTGCTGAGGCTTAACAATTCATGCAAAGGCGTTTGTGTCCACACACACTTCCAGTCTTCACACAAGTCTTTCATATTCTACAGTGTTTGCATTAGGGATGTGTGACTCCACACTAAATCTGTTTGACCATGTTTGATCATCTTCTTTATTACTATCTGCATTTAAAATCTTGAAAGTGAGGGTCTACTGAAACTTTGATCATAGCATCGGCCAGCTGTACTGTACAGTGCATTGGCATAAGTACAGCAGTAAACTCCTATCCCCAAAGCATAGCACCTTCTTCTACTGTAGTAGACGTGTACAGAACGTACTCTACTGTTCTTTTACAGCCTCTGCCTGTAACAGGATGCGCTTAAGACATTGGGTTCTGTTACTCTGGATCCATTACCTTTTTTGTGGTTTTGTCCTTCAGGTCACTGCACTTGTCATGTCAGAGTACAGATGACTCGCTCACATGCCCTCTCTGTCTCCCAGTCTGCCTCTCTTGTTTTTACTCTTGCACACGCATACACAAACATACGAACTGTACACAAATACTCACCTGCCTGATAGCACAGGGGAGGTAATCCTTATTTACTTAGAAGGCACACACACACACACACGCACACACGCACATGCACACACGCACACAGCAACCATAGTGATTTTAAGCAATACAATACCTCTGGAGCACTGAACAGTCAAACTCAAAATTGATTTATTTCCAGCGTGACATGCCGTGTGCTTTGGAGAAAACAAAACTACACAGAAGTAGGATTCAAGAAGAAATCAAAATGAAATAGTGTCCAATTCCAGCCTAGCTTTTGAGATGAAATTACTTTGCGCTTTTGCTTAAGCAGAAAATGTAAGTTTTGCAGTGGTCAAGATAAGATTAAGAGAAGTAAAATTTGAATGCAATTCAATTTGACCTGTCGCGGTTTTGGTTGCAACAAGCACACAATCAGAACTGCAGAAAAACATTTGTCACCAATTGTACATACAACATCAGTTCTCAATAAATAATTGCTTAAAACATTGAGGGGACATTAGGACATCTACATGTCAGCTGCTATAATTGCTTTTAAGCCCTTGCGACAGAACCTTTCATCAGATCCTTCTGTGCCTCTAGGCTTCCCTGTCACTACTAATATGGAATTAAAAGCATTAGCATAGATTAAGATGAACTATAGGATAGTAATAAACATTTTAATGATACGGCATCATTGATGCTCCCTGTGGGAGAAATTGGGAGTGCATGACTCAGAGCTAAACTAAAGCTGATTAGCATTAACACAGGTTGTTAGAATCAGCAGTCTGACAACCGTGTTAGCTACATCATGTGCACTATACCGCCATGTCAAGCACAATAATAACAACTGTGAGGATAATATGTGGTGCTGTATTGATTTCTGAAGTTAATCCCCCACTCTCAGGTGCACAGTAGCACTCCTAGTGCAGGAAATTCCAACTCAAGAGGTACTTATTAACAAGAGAAACGTGGCTATCTGGTTCCCCTACATTTTAAATGAGTGTTATTTAAAAAAGGAAATGTTTAGAAATGCTACATCTACTTCTGGATCAATATTAAAATGTATGTAATAGACACTCAAATTTTATTTATTTATTTTTTTTTTTAAAAAGAATTTGCATCAAGACCTCCAATTTCAAGCAAATAGTCTGCACCAGTTTGCATTCCATGCAGAGTGGGTCAGAAACCTTAAAAGTAATTGGAGGAATTCCAGTTCATAATTGCCTGTCTTGGAAAGACAGCTCCAAGGGTGAAACTGATTTACAAGACTGCAGCTTAGTTCCACCAGAGGCACCTTGACTCGCAAGAAAGATCGAACGGAAAATGCAAGGCAGCTACTGCACTGCCAAAAAGAATAATGGGCAAATGTTTTGGGCTGTCTTTTCTTTCTCTTTACAATAACTAATAAATTGAGACATCTCAAGTCACAAAGGACTTTGCTGCACTCCTCAGGCATTATAATATGTTTTACTTTCTGAAACTGTGAGCTCCACTGTGACTTGGAAGTTTATTCTTTACCAGGTGTGGAACAATGTGCTGCACTACAATGTCAGTCTTTCCTCGTCCTGTTTTGTATGTCCTTTGTATGTCCCTTGCATCCAAAACCATGAACGTAAACAAAAATGAATTTCTTTGTTCCGCAAAGTCACATAAATTGTTGGAGAGAGTGGTAGGTTGCTTAGTTACACAATATTTGTTAACAAGCAAGCTACATGCTACCATTGCAATGGTTGACACCCCCACACTCACAAGAAGACGTGAGGGAGACTGTGGGTCCCAATGAGAATAAAAGGGAAAAAAGTATTTGAATAAGTTGACACAGAAAGCCAGTTTTGCCACTGAACATCTTCTGTGTCCAGAGCACTACACCGATGTTTATTTCAATGACAGTTTTGGCAAATAAACTATAGTAATCCTCCTAAGTTTACACCATAAGTCTCTTCAAGCTGAATGTCAATTTCAATGTGTGAAGATTTTGTTCATTTACATTCTGACCCGACACAAACTCAAAAAAATAGCCCACCACCAATAAGGTCAGGACAAGGAAGAAGGAAAAAAAAAGCATATTATGCAACAATGTCACGTCCTGTCTGTTGCCATAACAACCAGCGGCGGTACAAGGACCCTGCGCATGGGAAATGGGGCTCGTCTCCATGGGAATGCGCATGTTAAGAACCAATCCGTGATGGTTTCTTTGAGACTCCTGGCACCAGACGGTCCTGACCTCTGCCCCTATTCAGCTAGTGCCTCTTTACAATTCACCAACATGTTGGGGAATCCACTGAACTGAGAGTATTGTAGCGAAAAACAGTCCCACCCTTGATGTTTAGTCACCAATGGTAACCAGTTGACCAGAACCTTAAGAGTTTTGATCCATCAAAACCCTACAGTGAGGTTTAGGTTTACAAAACAGCTATAGCCATATGTAGATTGAAATATCTACACTTTTAAACTGAACAGTAATAACTTTCTTTATTTCTGAAGAAATGTGTCTTATTTGTGCATGCATGATTGATGCTTAGCCTAGTACTAATTCCAAAGCAGCCAAAATCATCATTGGACTGTAGAAAAGTTGTTGGGGAAGACATCACACCGTAAATGAATATCAACGCAGGAGAGCAGCCCTGTGTTACTGTAGGTTTCTCTGTGTGGTATAATAATACATCTGAAGGTTAGAGTGCAAAATACAGATTTGCTTCACTGTGGCCCTATGTTCCCATAGGGACCGAACTATTGATATAATTATTACAGAGCTCGCACTTCCATAGAATGCACATGTACAATGAAGTTGACACGTGATGACACTCCTGTCACTTTACATTGTATTTTCTGTCCCAGGTAAATTAAGATGATGCAGGAACATCAAAATAATCATATTGCTGCAACACAGGTTTGCACAGCACAGGGATTTTATTTTCCCCAGCAGCTCAACTTGAGAGCTTCAGTATGTGAACTCTGCAGTGAAACCAACATCTAAATTCTGTTTCACCAGCTCGCTTTTCCTCCCTGCTTGACGAATGGGGAGCACTGAATCACACAGCCATATCCTTGCTTGTATGCCTCAGTCAGTCCGACAGGCCAATAATGTTAGGTTACATATCAAAACCGCTGGCAGTGTAATAACCTTGCTGCGTGTTGATGTGCTCTCTGCTGGAGATTTGTTTCTGTTCCTCTTCTCTGCAGATGAGTAGACAGTCGGAGGTCACAGATCAAATGTGATCACTGCTGGCACTGTAATAAGCGTTTTATGATTTATTCTGCTGTATGTCAGCTTGTATCTCCGGCATACAATGTGTATAGTGCAGTGTGACCTCACCTTCACCTCTATACAGCATGTGCCGACTTTTAGAGAGCCATAAACTGATATAAATAGTTGAAATAAAAGATGCTGCTCACTGTGTGTACACATCTAATTCTGTACTTGAGCACTAAATTATCACTTCAAATGCAAACTGAAAAAAATCTGAAGTAAATATCAAACTGTATTCTGCAGAAATTCAGAGGAATGTGAAGAGGAGTGATGTCGTCTCTGCCTTTACTGTGAAGTGTGTGTTTGTGTGTGTGTGCATGCTTGCATATGTGTAAAGCTTTTCCTCCCCAAACCTGCTGTGAGATAAATTATATTTTCTAATCTTCTATTGATACGAGCAATGTGACAGGGAGAAAAAGTAAGAGTTGAAGGGTCTGAAAGCGTTGGTGTCTGTCTCTAGGTTTGTGTGTGTGTGTGTCACCATGAATATTTCAGAGGCCCCACACTGAGGAGTGGCGACAGAGCATCACCAGAACGAGGACACACTGCTCTCCAGGGTGGGGATTGGAAGGGTTGGACAGAGAGCGAGAGAGAGAGAGAGAGAGAGAGAGAGAGAGAGAG